>WMED01030731.1:0-10053 GCA_019650415.1 Pipa parva | reverse complement strand
TGCGGAAGGAACATTACAAAAAAAAAAAAAAAAGTACTGGGGTTATATATGACAAATATTGTATTTTTTGGCAATAAACAATAAAAAATTCTGTACACTTCCTTCCTGATTAAAAAAAAAAGATTGTTTTTAATGGATTAAAATCTGAATTAGCGGGGCAGTTATTTCTATGCAATAATTGTAAAAATGTTTTCTAACATATTGAAACTATATAGCAGACCTGGGCATTGTACAGGCCGCAGGCCATATTGGGCCCTCCAACCATCTCCGACTGGCCAACCTGAACATGCAAAAACAGGGGGCGTGGTCAACTGTCATAGGCGCCAGCATGCTAGGCACACCACTCTAAAACACCCAAACCTTTCACGCGGCCCCATGAGAAAGATAATTGCCCACCCCTGCTATATAAAATTAACCATCATGGCAGTTAAAATGCGAAAAATAGAGTAATTATATTTTTGACAGGCCAGAAATACAGCAGGGCGACAGATGGGTGGGTAAACACCAGTATTTCCTTGAAAAAAAAATGTCGTCTAAAGAGCCAGGCATCACTGAAAAAATAAAAAGCTAATAAATGACCTTGAAGAAAAGTGAGTTCCAACCCTTTCTATAAACCTGACTGAAGGAAGGATGAGTAAAGTGAGACTGATAAGAATTGTTTTGGTTGCGCCTGGAGCAAAAAAAAAATAAAATAAAATAAAAAAATTAAAAAAAAGACCATTTTCTATTAAAGGATAGGATACTGGTTTCTACGGTTTGATCATGGTGGAAAATCACTACAAGAAAGCCTTGTCTCTAAGAATTTTGGTTTGCAAAGGCACCAAGACAGTACCAATTTTTGTACACTTTTTTGCTGGCTGTATCTTTAAATGCCAAGAAATCTTAGGACTGGAAGTTTAGTGGCACTCTCCAAACAGAAGATTGGGGTGTCTACCATTGTAGATACAAACCAAAAATCAACCATCTCTTTAGAAAAAGGGAATAAATTAGCAAACTTTCTGGTGAGCTGACGTTAATGCTCTGATTATTCTAACTGTTCAGAGATTAACTCGTATGCTAAGAACGAAGGGAGTTTTTGTTGGGCTTTGTAGCAGAGGGAGAATATAGCTTCTACAAAATTTTATCAATTGAGGAGGCCAAATGTGGCAAGACTCTGAAGACCATTGAAGAGCTAAGCATTGTGGCGAAGAAAAAACAAAAAACAATCCTATATGTTCACCACGATGATGGGCTTGATAAACAGAGTTAAAGTTACCCCTATGTATGATGCCTCCTGGGAAAATAGGTTCCTCCCTTTCTTCTTCTTCTCCCTCTTAAATTTCCCAGCAAGCCTTATTCTTTTACGCCTCCTTCTGCTCTCTGGTAGTCTTTTGGATCCTGAGGAAAAAATGGAAAATGTGCTCCAATTTTATATATTGCTTCTGATTGTTTAAAATATGCAACAATAAGGCCCCCATTGAAATATATTTTAATATAATTTAAAGGTGTAACATTTTTAAATGCAGACAAACTCAAAAATGTTGCACAATATAAATTTTGTGGACTATGAAAAAAATGTCAATCAACACAATTATCTAGGATTAATGCCATGGGTTTGGGAATGAGGAAATTTGGCTTCCAACCACAATGTAACCACTAATACATGGCCAACAGAAGTTTTAAAGAAAGGCTGGCAAGATGCTGAGAATGAGATGGAATTAGAGAGGATCTGAAGCCATTTACCATAACCAGGACCAAATTAGTATCTCTGTATTTCTGGAGAATCTCTTACAGAAAGGGTCACTCAATGAAGTCAAATGCCTTACCTGTGTCTCAAGGTGCAATTACCAATTTGATAGTTTCTTTTTCAGAAATTTGCAGATTGAGAAAAAGTCACCTAAGGTTAATGCTAGTAGTTTTTCTGGGCAAAAATCTAGTTCGGCCTAGATGGACTAATGTAGTTTTGACTTTCAACAATTATATGGCTAATATCTTAGTATTTTCAATACTACATTCGGTAATGATATGGGTTTACTATGGGATGAACAAAATTCTAGATTTTTACTAGGTTTTGGAACCAAAGTTAATCAGTGTCTCATATATGGAGGCTGGTAAAATAAAGTTATTATATGAATATTCATATACTTAACAGTCTGGGAACTTTATACCCTTAGGTCTCCTTTAAAGACAAAGTAAAAAAGACTTAAAAAAACTTACCTTCTATAGAGATGAATCGTTACAGGCACAGCATGAACTGTGCTGTAATTTCCCAGCTCCGATGCTTAGTTCACAGCATGCAGGCTGACAGAAAAGCCAGCACAAAGCTCCTCAGGCTTGGTTCACCGGCCTCACACATCATCACGCTCATTGTGGGGAGTGTTCTCACTGGCCCTCGCAATGAACGTGATGATGTTTCAACCACTTTTCACCACTGGTGAACCAAATAGGAGGAGCTTCGCTCTGGCTTCTTTGTGAGCCTATGCGCTGTGAAGGAGCATTGGGTGCTGGGTAATTACAGCACAGTTCATGCTGTGACTAATGATTCAAGTAATGTCAGTTTTTTAATAAGTTTTTTTTATACCTTTAGTTCCCCTTTAATATGTAGCCTACACCAGCGGTCCCCAACCGGATTTCTAGCTTCCCAATCCAGCAAAGGTTTGATGGAACGGTGAGAGGGAGGGTGAGTGGGGCAATGTGTTGCCAGCCGCATGATGGTGACGCACTTCCTGTATAAACAGCACAATCACACAGCCCTGTGCCGAGGGGCACCAGTAGTGGTCCTTGGCCCGACATTTGAGGAGTGGGTGTACTGTGCCTGTGATTTATATACATTCCTGTAATATTCTGTAAATGTTTGGAAAATATGTCAGGTCCTCTTGTAGTGTAGCATTGGGTCTTTGAATTTTTGAGATTGCCACTGTTAGTGTGTTTACTCATACTAAATGAGCTAGTGTATTGCCATTTTTATCACCAAATTCTAAATTATTGCATGCCGAATAAAAAGTGTTTTGTAATTTGTTCCACTAGACGTAATTGCAGTTCTGTTTCTACATTATGCATATGTAGGCTTGTCTGTACTATATTGTTTTTCTTTTTCTACACAAGCTTTTTCAAATTCTTTTTGTTTATTTTTCAGTCAGAGTTCACAGTGTGATTACAGCTGATCCTAACCTCCTAATTAACATTGTCCTAAATGTGTCCCAGGAAGTAGCTATATCTACTGAGCTTTGGTTTTTTGGCCAGTATGTGTTTATGCAGTGTTGGGATGCTTGCGTAATCATTTCATCGTGTAACCAATGTGAATTTAACCTGCACAATTTATTATCATGGAGCATTGGGTGCTGGGTAATTACAGCACAGTTCATGCTGTGACTAACGATTCAAGTAATGTAAGAAATATCTCAAATGTGCCTTGCAGTGGTGAATGATCTGAAGCTATCCTTGGCAGATCTTTCACCATTTGTAAATTACTTAATAAATCAGATGTGGTAAAAGCCACATCTATCCTTGATAATGAATAGTGTGTTAAAAAGTGGCAGGTGTATAAACTTTACACCTGGTATACTTCTATTTCCATACATCATGAAGGTTATGTACCTCAGCCCATATTTTTAAGTCAGACACTATTTTATTGACTTTAGATGAGTGGTCTATTATGCGAGGTCCATTAATGTGTTGAAATCACCTATTATGCATATTGCAGATGGTAAAAGCCATATCTATCCTTGATAGTGAATGGTATGTCAAGACACTTTGTTACTGCTAGGCCTCTGTGGGGAGTTGCACTCAGGGCATGGCCTTGGGAGTCCTTTCGGTCTGCTGCCTCTGGTGCGGATGGTGATGAGCATCAAGTCCCTTCTCTCCAAACTACTGAATTGTAGCTTCTTAGGATGTAAAGAAGTGTATTGCACCACGATACTGCACTCTCAGTTTAGCTGGGTACATCATGAAGTATGGGATTTGTGCACTGCAGAGTCTTTTCTTGAAGCCTAGGAAGGAGACACGTTGCTCCTATAAATTGCTTGAGAAGTTGGGAGACTCTTGCATCTTGAATAGTAGTTTCTCCTTTTCTCCATGCTGCAGCCAATGCAGCGTTTCTGTCTGAATAATTTAAGAAACACATTAACAACGGTCTTGAGTTGGCTCCAGAAATTGTTGGTCACATAGATACTCTGTGGGCCCTTTTAATGACTAAATTAGGGGAAAAGGTATGGGTTCCAAATTTCTATTGCAGCCATTGTTCCATGCAAGATTTTTGTTTGTTCCCCTCAATATTCCCAAGGCGTAACCACTAGGTGAATATTGTTTCAGCTAAGCCTATTTTAGGTGTCATCTGCTCAGTCTGTTACTTGTTTAAGATGTGCTCTAATCTGCTTGACTGCAAAAGCTCTTGGATTACTGGATGCAAAGTATCTTCTAGTGTAGAGATGGCCTGCTTCTTGCACCCTTTCTCTGATATTCTGTTTATCATGACGCATGATAGAAAGGTCCGATTTCATTTTCTCGAAGTTAAAGCTTCATTTGGCATGGTTAGTGATAAGTAGCTGTTTGAGGTCTACCAGAGTAGGTTCTGGCTCCTGATGAGTGAGTATTGGTACCTCTGCTGTTGCCTGTGAAGCTGCAGCATCTGGCGAGTGCTGCACATATTGTTCGAGGCACATCATGGTTTCAGCTCTGATTTTTTTGGTTACAACTGCCCATCTCTTGGTACAGGAGTTATTCTTAAAGTGTTCGATTATGGGCTTGCATATTGTTGCACAGGATAGATTCAGGATCCCTTTGCACGGAGCTACATAAGCACATTCCTGCCCAGCATGCCATCTTAGTCCCATCCCCCAATATAAATAACTTTACAGGTAAAAGTTTACCACTAAAGCTTATGCCAATGTTCACAGACACATATTATGTACCTTAATCATAATAGGGATTTGTTATGACTTTGCTGAATATAATGTTACATTTTACAAAGTATGGATATTATGCTTCAACAAAACTATGCATAAATTCCTTATAGAAACAATCTCTACTTAAGAACAACTTCTGGCTGAGAATATCTACCAAGTTATTAGGTACATTCCCCACAATACACTGCAGTCCAGTAGTTCATAAGCTGCCCCAGCATCCTACGGTCAATGCTTCCTTTACATATGAGCAAGGACAGTGCACATACAGAAGGAATAGCGAATCAGGAGGCAGAATTAGAAGAAGCTGCCTGCTACACAGAAAAAGCCTCCACTTGATGCACAAAGCTACCCAGTGCTGGCCAAGGTGGGCATAACCACACTACTACTGTTATTGTTGGACACCTACCTGCTCTGTACTTAAATGATGGCTTTAGGAGGTTTGTTTTGAATGGTGCAGGCTTGGCAATCTTAAAGAAAAAAAGTTAAAAGCTTGTGTTATGGTAGTTAGGACTTGCATTCAAAATAAAGAACCAAAAAAAAAAAATCTCCATTTGATTAAACTTTTGAATCTTTCATACTGGAACACAATGAAAATATCCCTCATACCACAGTGAACACCAGAGACCAAGGATACATCAACTTAGATGAAAAAAACATTTTAAATGTCAAAGAATACCCCCTCTCCCCTCATATATAATTTTTTTTTTTATAGCTATGATATTGGAAAATCTTAAAAAATATAATGTACTACCCCCACTACTTTCTCTTTGCACCCCTGTTGAACATAGAGACATTTTTCAGCCAATTTAGGAACTGCATACCTTACGGATTATTTTTTTATGCAGCATGTCATCTAGTAAGTTGAATTCCTGATTTTTTTTTTTTAATTGTGTTGTTCTTTCTTATTGTAGGTTGCAGCCGTCTTTTATTAATAAAAAATATATTTAATTTCTTACCTGTTAAAATAACTTTTTCTCTGAGACACAGAGGACAATAAAACACTAGGCTATAAGTTACCTCCATTCTGGAAGTTAGATACTGCAAGGATCAAGTTGGGAATTGGCCTTCTCCCTTTCAATTGCTTTTGCCAGGGACTCATCAGAAACTGAGGCTAATATGTATTAATAAAACCATGGATTGTTTTTGCCCAGGAAAAATGGAAGAACTGCAACTGACCTCACACTGGAATACTGGGAGAAAAACTTTGGTTCAGTCATGAAGAGGAGGTTTGTTTCCAGGGCCTTCAACATAGGATTTACAAGCAGATCAGGGATACTTTGTTATGCCACTATCTTGCCCTTATAGAAAGAATGATGGGAAGGAGAGGAGTTGCAACAGATTTGAAAGAGAAAATCTAGTACTTCCTGTGGAAGAAGTGTGCTTCTTAAGCCAAAGAGGATGTCTAGCAGCTACTAACAAAGCTGAAGTGGTGCACCTGACAGTTTTGAAAGTTTCTATCTCAAGCTGAAGCTAAAATGGAACAAAACAAGATGCCAAGTGCAAAAAGAAACTCTTAAGAAGATTTTTCTAATCAGAAGTATCTGGAAGAGGTAGACTTGAACAATCAAAATATAGGAGTAAGCTCAACAGGAGGAGAACACCACTTATCCAGTTCTTCTAAGGAAAATGGATAAAGCTAGGTGAATGTGCTTCTAATTTGAAATGTGTGTTCTGTATTGTTACATTTGTCCAGACCCCAATTGTTTGTGTGCTAGAAAAGTTAAAGAGGATCTAATGGATTGCTTAAAAAAAAAAAAAAGGTTTACCTTTGTCAAAAGCGGCAGATGAAGAAACCTCTACAATACTTTAAACTGCCCGGATTAAGAACATTATCCTCGGAAAAATAAAAGGCCTCTTGTTGAATCCACTTTTCCTCAAAAGAAAGGTCAGAAATAATGAACCATGCCGCATGTTAACATTTTATGTTTTGGTTGCAAAAGGGAAAAATACCTTTTCCCAGATATTTTTGTATTCAAGAAGATAAAGGAAGCCCATAAAGAATGTGTAAAGTCCAAGTTATACCAGCCCACGCAGATAAACTGGAGTCTTCTGGAGATGTGCCAGACATAGGACCATCCGTAAATGAGCACAAGTAATGGTAAGGAGGTTTAAACGTGGAAGTCTGATGACAGCAGAAATGCAGGAATCACAAAGTGAATCCTTTTGACCTTTAATTTTTTTCCTGATATCTTGTGGACGGTAATTATTTTATGCAGTTTCCATTGCAGCTAGAAACAGCAACTTCCTTCCTGGATTCTTCTATGATTAAAAAGCACATTGAATGCCTTTTTTTTTAACCGATACTACAAGTAGCTGTACTTGTGAAAGAATAAAAAAGTTATCAGTAGCAAAAACCACCACATGCATTAAAAGGATTGCATCCCTTTATATCACCTAATCATGTGATAAGCGCCTGAGAGATAAAATCACCCAAAGCACTGAATTCCGGCAAAGGATGGTGGCCCTTTTAAATCAGCAAACCAAAATGTGCAAGCAAGAGAGAGAGAAAAAAAACACAAAAAAAACAACTCTTAAAACACAGGAAAAAAAAATCCTCCCCTCCCAACTAAACATGAAAATAAAGGGTAGTGGCCCCTTTAAATCAGATAAGCTAATTGTGCCAGCGTAAACAAAACCCCAAAAGCAGAGATCCTAAGTAAAGCTTACATGTAAAAGCAAATGAAGACTGGGGGCGACTGCCGGGACATAACTACAATGCCTTAATGAAAAGGGAAGGACAGTAGATCCATGTGGGAAAATGAGGTAACACTTTTTTTTTCTGTTTGGAGATAAATGATAAGGTTGGAGAGAGCCTATTTACATCACTTTACATTAACTCTGTGATTCTCTCTCATCTTACACAGCCAGCCCCCAGGGTTTTTATTTTTGAGTTAGGGAAGCCCTAGCAGCTTGATTTATTTTTCTTTCTTTACTGAAAATCGGGTTAGGAAGATCTTGCTATGAAAATAAGAAGGGAGTAGAAAATCTACTTACCAGAAACTCCCCAACACTGGCCCAGCTATCTTGTTCTGCATGAAAAAGAATATTAACAATTGGGCTGAAAATAGCAACCTTCCCGATAAATAAATCCATGGATAGGATATGAACCAGTGTGGAATCCTGTGTAGGGGGCTGACACACCAAAATCAGAAAGCCTATCATTCATTCTCAGGTGCTAACCCTGATATCACTGCTAACCACTAACTGAAGAAATTCTTGCATTGGACCTCACTAAAAGTCTAATCCTAGATCCTCTTTAAGCAGTGAACACAGATAAAAACTGAAAGGAAAGAGGCAGGGATAAAAAGGGAATAAAGCAGATCTCTTTACTTGAACCTTGCAGTGTCCTACCCCTAAAATGGGAAGTACCTATCACTCTGGGTTTCTGCATCCCCAATGACAACTGAGAAATTGGTCTTCCTGGGGATACTCATGAATATGTATTACAATTCCATAGAAAATGAATTGAATGGGGTTGGTTACTAAACAAATAAAAGATGGCAGCAACAGATGAAAGTGGAAAAACAAACATGAAGCAATATAAATGAGAAAAAAACAAAAACATTTTTACAAGTACTGTGTAGAAATAATTGCTATTCCAAACAGGTTTTTTTTCCCCTGTTACGTAGAATTGTATACCTTAGCAGGGGGTAATGGGTCTTCCTCTAGCAAACCAAGCTGGGCGTCCAGATCATCAAATTCGTAAACTCTTGGTATTAATTTGCTCTTGCGTCTGTTTCCTCGAACTGCAGGAAAAGGGGCTAATTGAACAGTGGTCCTAGAGTGGACTGCAAAAATATTCTACTTTGCCATGCTATTTCCACCGCAGTGATTCAAATACCCTTAGTAAACCGTTATAGGGATATGGAATGTTTAAGGAATTCTAGAAAAGTCACAAATAGCCATCTAACTTGACTGTGTGGAAATCTCAGCAGGTTAGAAAAATCTGTAAACATTTAAATTAATACAGTGACTACTATTTGTTTACTTGCCAATGTTAAGAAGATATATATGCAAAAAAATGTAATACCCTTAGGACCTATGTCTATTTGACACTAGAACCACTGGTGTGCAAAAGAAAACATGTTATAAAAGACTACCATGTTAAAAACAAATTAACATAAAGTTCAGGATTGACCATTTCAAAAAATTAAGGATGGAGCTTCACAAATCTTGAGCAACAGTAACTCATCACATTGTATTATTCACATACTCTATGGAAGTAATTGGAACACTTTAAACAAAGCTACAGGGCATACTGTGGATTTGTTCAATTTAAAAGGAAAATATGGACCACGAATTGAAAGCCTTGTTGATACCTTGATTGTCCCCTGAGGGCTTTTCTGGTAAACCAGTTGACTCGGAAGACAAAGCAGGTTCTGAAGAAGCAAGTACAAGCTCTTCTTTCTCTGAAAAAACACTCTTTGACAATTTATCCACTCCGTTTGTATTTTTGGGAAAGTTGGAAGATTCAAAGGCCTTACTGCTAATTTTAATTACGTCACTGGTGGGACAATCAGAAGATACAAGTGACTGAACTCCCTTATGGTCGCTGAATTCAGACTGCCAAAAAAAAGCAGAGATGAATCAACATATGCACTGCTTACAAACAAGCTACAAAAACAGTAATAAAAGACTATTCCTGTCCTTAAAGATGCACTAGTGCTTCTGAATCAATATTCATAAAATACACGTTGTATTATCAATATTTCAAACGGACATGGTTTAGAAATATTGCATAAATTTTAGAAACCATCTTTAATAAGGCATAACACTTTGATTTCAAAGGAGTCTGTGGATTTGGAGTGGTGGATGCGCTGGTCGTTGTAAGGCAAAAAAGGAAAAAGGGGACTCCCCTAGTGTAATAAGTTAAATACTATTTGTTGTAAAAGTGCACTTGGTGAAAAAGTGTAAAAATGACTGTATAGTGTTACAGGTGAATATAGGTGATTAGGACTTTTATTTGTCCGTGGTATCACACAAAGTAACAGTAAAACAATTAGAACAAATATGACAGTAAACTGTGTTTTTAGATGCTAATCCAAATGGTGCTATAGTGATTAAACAATCATATGCCAAAAAATGTTGATGGTGCTGGGGGCTATTAACTCCTTTTGTGCCCGCACTCACCAGACAGTGCTGGCAATTGAGCACTGATTATATAATGTCT
>WMED01030730.1:0-10053 GCA_019650415.1 Pipa parva | reverse complement strand
CAGAAGCTGGGTTTTTTCATTTGATATGGGAATGTCCAGTCATCTCTGACTTTTGGGCCCCAGTGGTAGAATTCCTGGCAGACAATTTACATTTCCCACAAGTCAAATCACCAGAAGTATGTTTATTAGGGGTGATAGATGACTTAATCCACACCCAAAAACGAAAAATTCTGTATCGTTCACTAACCTACTATGCCAAAAAGTCAATAATAATGCATTGGATGGGCCCCAAACCACCAAACATAAGTCACTGGATTAAACTGGCGCAGGCAGACCTACCAATTCTTAAAATAGCTTATGCAACAAGAGGAACTCCCAAAAAGTTCTATGATATCTGGTCCATATGGTTAGACACCGACCTAGGGGGAGATTTACCCCCAAACCCCACTTAGAGCAGTGGTAATAAAGCAACTAAAGAATAAATGTGATTAGAAGATGTACAACAAACCATGTGTAAACAAACCTGATGTAATGTTAACAAAATGGTGAAAACGCAAAGCTTGACATGCAGTAATGTTATCAGTTTGTTTTTTTTGTTAATTGTTTTCTTGTTCTATTGTTCAGTTTAAATGGAAAGCAAAATAAAAACTTTAAAAAAAAAGAAAGGGTGAAACTTGTAAGGAAGGACTGGAAACAGACAGGAATCCAGGAACAAACACAAACATGGGGTTACCACAGGAACTAGGACGTCATACGGGAACAGAACGAACCCAGAGCCTGTTACGCCACCAAGCATAATAGACATAGAATACAGGTGCCCGGTGCAGGACACAGGGAACAAGGTAGTACTCCACTAGGGAGTGCCAGGTGTACAGATAGGTGCAAGATCAGGTACAGGATGCTGCAGGAACGGGTGCTGATCCAGGAACAGGATGCCATGGGAACTGGGCAGCCGTAGGAGAATAGAAGAGAACCCAGGCCCATATGCCAGGAACAGTAATAGACTCAGGTTCAGGAACAGGATACACAGGCTACCATGGGAACTGGGCAGCCATAGGGGGACAGAAGTAAACCAGACCCACATACCAGTAACAGGTACAGGTGCAGGCTCAGGTAGAGGTGAAAGGTGCATAAGGAGTAATAATGGATCCTCAATACCACAGCAGGAGTTGTCACTTATTAATACTAAGGTGCAGAGTCTAAGGAGGGCCAGGTCTTCACCCTGAAACCCCCAGAAGGGAGGTATGGCCTTTGCAGCAGTCATCTCCAAGGTCGCGACCCTCAGAGTAACCCCCCACTGGTGGCAGCTGGATAGACTCACATGGAAACTCAGGAAGTTACTTGGAATAGCAGAACTATAGCCCAGAAAGCATTGTAGTGCAGCATAACAGAACAGTCACAACAATCGTGGGCACAAACTCTAACACACAACACCCATTAGAAGCAGCTCAGAAACAGGGTAGACACTGCATGGTGACAACTCAAGAATAAATATAGGGTCAGATGCAGCAAACAGGCTGGTGCTGAATTGACAGAAGCTGAAGGTGCAAGCTGTGAAGAGACTTACTGAAGAGCTGACACTCCACAAAACAGGATACTTGAAACAGGAACATAATGCTTGGCTGAAGAGCTGACACTCTAAAGAGCATAGTACACATGAAGCAGAAAGCAGACTTGAAAAGCAGGACACATAAAATGGATTACAGAATGCCATACACCATGAGCCTTCCTTCCACTGAAGATTTAGTTAGTTAATGATCGAGCACTGCTGAAGGCAGTGCTCAGCCTCTTAAATTTGCCATCATCTGTGATGTCAGTAGCTCTGGATTGGCCAATTCAACCCAGAAGTGTTGGGGAGGGCTGAGTCTCCTCAGCGCCTGCTGGCAGATGCACAAGCGGTGCGCACATGCAAACACCACTCGTGACAGAACTTTACCTACAGGCATCCCGTATGCACACAGATATAAGGAGAACTGGTTAACCTACATACCAAAAAACCAAGCAGAATGGATTAACAGCAACTGTTCTCAACAAGAAAACTCTATAAAACAGGTGGAAGATACACTAAAGAGTTTTAGAGAAAGAGGATACCTAGAGGATGAACTAACAAAAGCAAGAGAGGTCTTAACAAACCTAGAGAATAAAACAAAGCAAAATAAAGATGAAGGTACAAACAAGAAAAACGAAGTAAAAAAAAGGGATAAGTTTCATCACTAGGTACAGCAGGGATGAGAAAAGATTAAGGGCATCCTGGAAAGGAATTGGAATAAGGTAACACAAGATCCAATCTTAGCAACAGTGTTGCCAGAGAAAATACCATGTATATTTAGTAGAGCACCTAACCTGAAACAAATGCTAGTACCCAGCCACTTCAAAATAAAGAGAAAGGAAAGAACAATTTGGCTGAAAAGCAACATCCCTAAAGGTTTCTACTGGTGCAAAAACTGCAAAGCATATGAACATCCAGCAGTTCACAAAGTAAAAATCTTTAAATCTCTGTACACACGGGAGGAATTTGAGATCAAGGAACACCTAAACTGTAACTGAATAAATGTCATCTACTGTATAACATGCATGTGTGGAAAACAGTATATAGGAAGAACAAGTTGGAAGCTGAAGATGAGGATTATGGAGCATATAAACATAATTGAAGGAAAAAGAAGAGAAACAATATAATCTAAGAGAGCACTTTGTAAAATGTCAAGGGCCAAATAGATGTAACTTTCAATTCAGTGCTATAGAACAAATGAGAATATCTGATAGGAAGGGAAACCTGAATAAAACCCTCTCCCAAAAGGAAACAGAATGGATATTCATGATGAAAACTTGGCAACCTTATCGGTTAAATAAAGACAAATCTATGGTCTTTCCTGTAACAGCTTGTATGTAAGACCTGTCCTTAACAGCCAGAATATAGGAACCATATATGTCCCTTAAAAATAGCACTGATAAAAACATGTCACAACCAGCCTTTTGCAATAAGCCTTGCAGTTAACACAAGGAAGTCTAATATAAATGTATCTGGTGATCTTAAATACAAACTTTTTATTAATTGTGTTAATTATTTTATTAATTGTTTATATATATATCAGTCAGTTACCATTTGTTTCTTTGAAGTTTTAGCCAAGTTATCCACTATTTTTGTATCTTTTGAATTTATACCCTGGTGATACATCGCTGACATGTAAATCAATTCTTTATGTATTTGTTTCAATTATCTATGTCAGCGATGCCCAACCTACGTCCCTCGGGTCATATCTGGCCTGCGACGTGGTGCTATCTGGCCTGGGGCCCGAATTTTGAAATCCAACATGTTGCGTATAAGTGTGACAGTTGCAATAGACTATTACTGTCACAGTCATGTCTTTATAATGAGAATATTGTCACACTTTATGACTTTACTATGGAAAATTGTCGCAGCTGTTACTTGAAAATTTGTCGCGATTTTAAAAGTTTGCGACTTTGCAGCGGCCCATGGCACGCATGTCGCAATTTTATATGGCCCCCAGGCCAAAAAAAAAGATTGGGCATCACTGATCTATGTATATGTTTGATTTACTTTTATCTATAATCAGAATATTTTACCCTTATATGTTTATTCTTATATGTTCAGATTTATTCTTTTATGTCCAGAATAAAGTATTTTAGCTTTCACTCAATTTATTTGATATGGCATCTGCACCTCTATCCAAGTGCTATGTCAGGGGGTTATCCTCTAAAGTCTGAATTCGACTGTCAAATTCTCAAACAGCAGATTCCCATAGCAAATCCGCGACTGCGACAATTCTCCCATTGTAAAGTCGGGCCTGCGATCATTTTTAAAGTTGCGACTGCGACAGTATTTCCATAGTAAAGGTGCAACTGCAACAACATTCTTGGTATAAATCTGCGACTGCAACAGTAGCAGTCTATTGTGACTATCCTTAGCTGGCAAATTCACACCTTTATGCAGCAATTTAGACTTTAGAGAATAACCCCCTCAGATTCATGCAGAGCTTGTAAAGTTATTCACTTAACAAATCGCTCCCCCCTCCTTTCTCAGGAACTGTCTAGTCGTGGCCATTATTTAATCTTAAGGCTGCAACGAAAATGCACTTCAGCACACGGAAGAACCAGACGTGGCATCTTATGTCGCACTTCTGATTTGCCAAGAAGTTGAATGATACTAGGAAGAGCTAGGCAATAATCTTGTAATGAATGTGGGAACTCTCACTATTGATCGATGATGTCACTTCCAGTTTTAAAGTTTAGAAGGGTGGCTGTTTTCATACAACTTATGAAGCAGACTATGAATGCTTTTAATTTTGATCTCCCTGAGGAAGCTGAAATTGGCTAAACTTGTTGCGGAAAATAGGATTTTTGCAGCATCTGAAATTTGTTTGTCTAAGAAAGAATAAAAAGGAGGAGCAGCACTTTCAAGTGAGTTTTGTGTTATCAAATTTGTCTTTTTGGCATCTTAACCTGCAAATATTTCGGTATATATAAATTTGTAATAATATTGTTCATTAATCTTGGGCTGCCATCAGAAATCACAGGCCCCCCCCAACATGATTTTACACCCCATTTCCCAGTTACACTGCTCAATGCCCTTTGATACCATCAGTTTCATTGGAAAATATTTTGAAGCCAACATATGTATGTATTTAAAGTTTGCAGAGCTGCCCCCACAGCAGTACACCTGTACCTTGCTGCTGCCATCCCTGTTACTACATCACTACAATCTTTATGGATATTCAAAGTAAGATTTTCAGCTACTACTTCTTCATTATAAATTTTACAGGGCTGCTCTCTAGCCAGCATAACAAACAGCTCCTGGTGTATTCCCAGCTGCACTATTACAATCAATTACACAAACGCTCCATCATATAGGGGGTCATATGAGGATTATTTTAGTACATATAGGTGACTTCCATCTAAACTGAAAAGCTGGGAGAAAATCACCAATGCAAAGGGGCAAAATGTAATATAATAGAAAATTGCGGCATCGAACGATTTTTACCGATATCAAGATATCGATATTGCCGATAATGGAAGTTTAGCAATATTGTGATATCGGCAATATCGATATAGCGATATCGCTGGAAAATTCTATATCGCAATATCAATATGGGCAAAATTGCGATATCACGATATCGGTAAAAATCGTTCAATATCGGCAATATAGATATCGTGATTTTTTATTTTTTTTACATTTCGCCCCAAATTGGTTTAAACTGCAGAAATGTACAGATTAAATTTATGTAATTATTGAGTAAAAGCATTTTCCACAGCTTTTATCCAGTCTAATTTCCCATTGGTCCTAAAACCAAAAATACCTACTGTAGCTGAAGTTATTCTCAGACATATGCAGCGTGATGCCTTGAAATGTATTCACTCCTGGCAGAAGCGTAGTGGCAGTAAGCAACGATGAAGAATATAATGTTCTAAAGTGAGTTTATAGTGGAACTGATCTCTTTTAGGAAATAAATAGCAAGGTTTCAGGGCCAGTTTTAGGGGAGGTGCTACCTGGAAAATTTTCAAGGCCCTCCAATACCTAGGGGGTCCTGTTACAAACATCTCCCTGCCTGGCACCGACCTGATAAACATGCCTGCAGATGGGAACCCACCTCTAGTTTTGGACAGGGTCACACTCTGCCTAAAACTGTCCCTGTAAGGTTCAATGAAAACTTTAATGCTTCCATGGTGGCATCTGTGCTTAAAGATGTCATTGTGGTTTCTAAAATCAGAATCCACAAAGATCATATTCTGGAGGATCTGATTTAGAGAGGAAGTCATTCTGTCACAAAGAGATCCAAGTTGGAAGGAGAGTATGAAGAAATATATGGGCACCATTCTGCAAATATTCTTTATTGTGAATTATTTATAGTGTTGACAGATGCACCTTAATATATTACCTTAATACATTTTTTCAACAAGTATGGCTATTTCAGTTTTGTAAACTGTATATATTTATTTATTTCAAACTATTTCCATTTGTACACCTGCGTGTCCATTTATATGTAACTCTATAATCCCCTGCACCTAAATGAAGCCATCCTGTAAAAAGGCAATGTATATTAGCTACTGAATGCACCAGACTAACTACACCCAAGAGTATGAGCTACACCGGTTTACAAGGAGCTAGAGTTGTGTAATAAATAAAGGGGGCAGGACATTCTGTTTATGTAGAATTATCCTGAACCAGCACCCAATCTACAACTCTAATGTCTATTAACCCTGTTACAGCTGCTCACCTGCATCTGTTCTGCATAGAAACAAAATATGCTACAAACTGACACAACATAAATCATTGGTGTAACAAAGAAAGAGTAAAAACTGTAAAAAATTTGTGCTGGAAAATAATTCAAATCTTTTTTAATAGTAGGAGTAATATATGTGGGGGTTATTCACTAAGGTGCGAATTCGACTGTTGAATTCAAACAGAGGATTCCCATAGCAAATCTGCTACAATTTCCCCATTGTAAAGTCACGACAATTTTGGCATAATAAAGTCACGACAATTTTGGCATAATAAAGTCGTGACTGCGACAATATTCTCATTATAAATACACGACTGCAACAGTAGCAGCCTATTGCAACTGTCTTTATCTGGCGAATTCACACCTATATGCAACAATTCGGACTTTAGTGAATAACCCCACAAGGGCGAAATTTATTAAACTTGGAAAAGCTTGTTTTTGTTTTTCTGAGTTTATTAACTGGGTGAACACCCAGAAGTTTCTCACGATAAGTATTGCAAGATTTGTTGCGATCGATACTTACAGAGAGAAACTTTTTCCATTGAATATGTCCATGGAAAGGGAGACATACTTTACATTAGTGTAGTATAGCTACCTTTCCATGGAAATATTAAATGGAAAAAGTTTCACTCGGTAAGTATTGATCGCAAGAAATCTCGTGATACTTACTTCTTGGTGTTCGCCAATTAAACTCAGAAAAACCGAAACGGGCTTTTCCGAGTTTAATACATTTCCTTGGAGTATGTTTTGGTTAAAAAAAGGGCTATTAAATTGAAGTGTCATTGTTTATTATTCAATGTAATTCATTGTTGTATAAGATTTACAGTAATACCTGTCACATTGATGAATCGTGGTTCATATTGTTGGAAAATGTGCATTTTCCATTCAGGCACATAATGCATTTTTTCTTTGCTCTATGACTTCAGTGCACTTATTCATGTGCCAAAGTTTATTGCTTTATTGCTTGGCCCAATTGTTGTAGGCCATTCACAAACAAACATTTTAGACACAAATTATAGTTCTATTATTAAAAAATATATGGTGGGATTAATCTTGCACTGGTGGACAGGGGGATGCAACGTAGCAACAGTAAACCATAACACCAAATAATGAACATTTTGCCTTTGGATTTGCAGGGGGAGTTATATTTTGTTGACTTCCTACTTTTATGATCTGTTGCAAAAACAGTGTCACAACCAGTATCATTATTTTCAGTTGTACTTGAGTTCATATTGAAGAATGAATATAACTTAAAAATTAAAATATAATACATTGTAGAAGATTGTGAAGTTATTAGAGGTGTAAAAGGTACAGTATGAGGGTTGTTTGCATTTTTTTTTAGCATGACCTTCCTTTTAACACATACACATTTAGATTTTGGCTGTCACTTTATAATACCAGTTTGCTTGCTTTCCTCAAAATATGAATAGTCATCAGTGCAAGTATTTCAGAGCTTTATTACATGTATGGAGCATACACAATGAGAAATATTATCTGTAAAAATGTAAAAGAGCTCTGCGTTTTTCGATATATTCCTCAGAGTAAGATACTAAAGTTATATAATCCAGACACCCCACAAATAAGAATTCTAAACAGATTTATAATCCATTCCTAATATCCTCACAGGAGCTTGGAATTGTCTTTAATACAATTAATTCATTCTAATCACAGTTCTTCTCAAAAATTAATGTTTATTTAATTCCTTGAATATAATAAGAATGAACTAGAGGTTGAACATTTAAAACAGAATAAATCTACTAGGAAAATAAAGTTAATGATACTTTAGGGATTTTCCTTTCCGTACTGCCTCTGTTGAGGCCCGACCTGCTTTAATAGGTATTTTTTTGCATAGAAGCGGTCTACTTACAATGAAGTCATGTGTTACTTTTTGAAACAAAAAAATTGTGCAGAACAGTTGTGTTGAAAAGTTACTGGCTAGAGTTAGTGAAATATATGTGTTTTAAACTGTTGGCCATTGTGAACTGTCGTATGTCATACATAAAAGAACAAAGCTGTGCATTGAGAAGATTTATAAAACTGATATCATCTGACTTCCTTACAATCAGGAGCAAAGCACTGTAGAATATATTGTATTTTATGGAGAATAAATAAATGCATTTAATCTGCTTTAACTTTTTAAGGCCAGAGGACTTTTTATTTGTTAACACTATTTTGTTTCTACCCTAATTTTTTAAATTATTGAACAATTCATTTTGTACTACACTGTTCAAGTGTCAGTTCAGCATGCTATATAACATGGTTTCCCAGGATATATGGGACAAAAATATTAATGATACCTAAATGAGTAATACCCATATTCGTACTTGCCCCATCTGTATGTTATACAAATGTAGCTGTTATATGTTTGTCATTTAATATTTTGTGATGGGAATAACTTTGGATAAATCCAATGCAATGAATTAAGACAACTCAGTACTATAGACTACTGTTAAGACATTGTGTTATCTTGATGCATCGTGCTAAAATGACAAAATCAGTTTAAACTATTTTGATATCTGTAAATCCATATATACTTTAAGCCTGCAACAGGTTACTTATTTGATTATGGGATCTTTATAAAAAATGAGAAAACCTGGTATGAAAATACATTAAAGTTCATGCAGCTAGCATATATTCCTGGCATACTTTTGTTTCACTGATACAAAATTACACCATCAATGAAGTGAATTAAATCTATAGTATAGATCTACTATCTATCAATATCCTGATATGTCAACTGTAAAAAAGAAATGTAAATAAGTAGGAATAGTACTAAATAGTGAAACTGATCACCACCTTTATCCAGAGTCCATTACTCATGAATAAAATTATTTAAATCTCAAAGTCAAACAACATTATCACAGAATTAAAAATACTGCTAATTAAATAGGTAAAATTGCAACATTTGAGTGCTGCAACTTCGCATTGTAAGAGTATATTTCCTTAAAGTGGGTCACAATTATCTCAAAATTGGTTTAAATCTGCCAATCATGTAATATTGTCATTAGTGGTCCTGTGGGGGATGATCTTCCAATGCAAACTTTGCTGTGGAGCTTGCTTTGGATCACATGGGAGATCAGGATATAGTACAGTACATTTTGCTATTCCAAAGCAAAATGCCTGCAAAGACTCTGCAAAACAATAAAGCCTTAGACAGGGTGCAAGGATACAGTTAATTTACAGGACCATGGCAAAAAATTAGTTCAGATAGGCAGAGTCTAGAGGGGAGTGCACTCCCTCCTAAGAAGCATTAAAGGATTTTGCCCAGATCCACTGTGGGACTTCAGCAGGGCTGGACTGGTAATCTGGGATACCGGGCAAATGCCCGGTAGGCCGGCTGCCCTCAGGGGCTGATGCGGGTTTTAGCGCTCCACCAGGCATTTTTTCGCTGGTGGAGCATTTAATAACCAAGGAAGGAGTCAAATCTGACTCCCTCAGTGGTTAGAGGAAGGCTCATGTGATCCGATCGGTCACATGAGCCAATAGGAGACCAGGAGTACACGTCATCAGTACTCTCGGTCTGACTTCCTGAATTTGGCTGCCTAATGGCAGCTGGCAGCACGTGTGGCAGCAGCTCTGCAGGTAAGTGTTTGCATAGGGCCTCCACATGGCCCCTGGATCCCCCCCCTCATTGCCCCCGGACCCACCCAATTGCCTCCAAATTAAAGCTTCACTCCCCCAGCCCCTAGATTTCTCTCCCCTGCCCCAAATGTGCCTCCATTGCGCCAAATCTGCCCCCCTCAGCCCTAGATGTGTCCCCTCAGCCCCTGATTGCCTCCCTTGCCCCAAATGTGTCTCCCCTGCCCCAAATATTCCCCCCGATTGCCCCTTCAAGCTACTGATGTGCCTCCCCTGCCCCTGATTTGCCTCCTCA
>WMED01030729.1:0-10053 GCA_019650415.1 Pipa parva | reverse complement strand
TGGTCTTTGTATACTTATTGATCCTCGCTTGTATTCACTGCCTATTGCAATTTGCTACTTACCGTTGTCTTCTCAATTTTTTTTCTGCCGTTGTCTTCTCCGAACTATGACGCATCTGTAATTTCACTGATTTGTATATACTTTACTTATACAGTGACAAATAAATAAATCTAATCTAATCTAACCAATAGCAGTCGGGCAGTTTTTTCTTCTCATGTTGCCTGACTTGCAGATCAGAAAGAGGAGGGGGAGCGGTGGGGAGGAAAATGTCAGCTCTCAGGAAAACTAATTAAGGGACACAAACGATAAGTATTATTTCTTCCCTAAACTATTTTTATTGTAACTATTTGTGTCAGCAATTGGCTTAGTATAAAGGAGTTTTATATGTATGTGTGTAGTTATATCAGCATTATAGTGCCCCTTGAATAAAATCATCATATGAACACTGTATGGCTTTAAGCCAAGATTTTTTTTTTAAAAGAAAAAGGCAGATATTTCAGTAAACCTAAGGTAAGAATCAGGGGAATCCCTGCTAAACTGTTTTATCTAGTTTCTGTCACAAAGCACTATGATTTACACATGTTGGACAAACAATATTTTTTTCTTTTGTTTTTATAAATTACTTATTGTAGGTAATGATTAAAACAGTGTGCTTCTGGGAAATAACTGTATATGAGGTTTATCTCTGTCAGGATTTTCCATGTTGAAGTGAACTCATAAATAAAACAGCCAGTTTTGCATTTACTGCTGTGTAATAAGTTAAAGGATTTATTGGTAATAACTGAAATTGGCAGTGATATAAAATATATGGCAGCTGTCATCACAGAGAGGGAGAAATGTCCTCTATGTGCCATTAAATATGATGAGTGAGGCACAGTCTTTGGCAAGGATGCCTTATAACCCTCCAGGTAGAGTGAACTACAACTCATTTCTCACTTTGGGTAGTTTATGGATGCTGGGAAATGTTGTTTCTGAGAGGAAAAATACAGTGATTTGCTCTCCTTGCTTAATGGGATGATGAAAAGAGCTTTGAAGGGGCAGAGAGAAAAAATATTTCTCTTTTTCAAACTGATTCAGGGGAATTCATCTCTAGGCCTGGCAATCTTTCTAGAAGTCTAGTATCCAGTAGTAACCAATCAGCCGTCAGCATTGACTGGACGGGGGAAACTAGAATTCCGAAATCTAAATTCTGATTGGTTGCTATGGGTTACTTACTAGACCACTGTAAACGATTCCCTATATTAATGAATACCCCCCCCCCCCCCCCCCCCCCCCCCCCCCATTGTGTTTTATTTCTCTCTATTTTGATTGATCAATAAGCTTTTTGCATGTTGAATTGTACAATACTCCTGTCACTTTCAAATCTCAGAGGGCGAACTAAAGCAGAATGCTTCTTTCTGGCATTTATATTTTACATTTGTGGTGCAAACAAAAGCCTGCATCGTAGGTTTGCAGAAAAATTAAATCAGGGTAAATGTATTCTTATGAAACATGGCATTATATTACAGCAAATAACAAACAAGCCAAACAAGGTCAATGCATTCTGAAATGGCAATAGCACAACATATGCTATATCTAGTGCAGTGGTACTTTGAGTCATGTTTATTTTCAGTGAGGCAGATGGGAAGTTCCTCACAGACCTACATCAGGAACTTAACAAATGAATAGAACAGGTTCCATCACAGAGGGGAATATAACAGTAAACCGTTTGCCTTGGGGATCAACGCCTCTGGAACTAAAACCATCCATTTTTATTGTATTATTGTATTGTATTTATTCATTTATATAGCGCTGATATATCACACAGTGCTTTACAGAGATTCATCATTCACTTCAGTCCCTGACCCATGGAGCTTACAATCTAGTTTTCCTATTCAGTCACACACACATAGACTTATGTTTTTGGGTTGTAAGTGGAAACCGGAGCGCCCGGGGGAAACACACGCAGGTGTAGGGAGAACATACAAACTCCATGCAGATGAAGTCTAGGGTGGAATTGAACCCAGAACCCAGCCCCAACCCAGAATGAAATCTCTTTACAAATATACAACTAACAGATGTGGCATTAATACTTGCCTTTACTGTAAAATTAGACATGATGCACACAGACACCTGCTAGTCTGTAATCATAACCCTCTGTGCAAATTTGTGCCTGTCACGTTACATCCTCTGACCTCTCATTAAACTAAATTCATAATATGCTTATTATAAATTCTTTTTCTTTTTTTTTTTGGTCTTATCTATTGTCTGAACACACAGGATTTACATGACACTGATTGGAACACATTCCATGTTAGTAAATATTAGTAGCAGAGATAAGATCTAAAACAAAATAGATCTCTAAGGTAGTTCTTCTGTAGGGGGAATTTAGAAAGAATAGTTCAACCTATTAGTTTCCACTGATTTATAAAGGACCGAAAAAATATAACTGAATTTGAGAAAGATCGATAAATATTGATCCGCCTAAATTACTTTTCTTCTATTGTATATTGATATTGACAGTCTATTGATATTGGCAGTTTTGCTTCTATGCATATTGACATTGACAGTCTTTTTCCTGGTTAAAACTCATCTGAACGTGGAAAAATGACCAGACCTAATACATAGGGAATAATGGGTTTTCACCAGTCTAAATAAGTCAAAAACATTTTTATAGATTATTGAAAATGAAGATGTACATATATTGACGATATTTCATCACCTTTATCAAGTTGCAAAACTTTTTTCAACTTTTAGACATTTTCCCCTGTACTGCCAAGAGAATTAGGGGGTTATGGACTAAAGGGATAATTTGACTGTCGAATTCTCAAGCAGCGGATTCCCATAGCAAATCCACAACCGTGACAATTTTCCCATTGGAAAGTCGCGACCGTGACAATATATCCATAGTAAAGTTGCAACTACAACAATATTCTCATTATAAAGATGCTACTGCGACAGTAACCCTCTATTGCGATTGTTTTTAGTTAGCAAATTCACACCTTTACTCAACAATTTGAACTTTTAGCCAATAACCACATTATGGGGGTAATTCATAAAGCCGCAAAGTGAGCTACGATCCGTTCGGCTCACTTCGCTAATAGCAGTATGCGCATGCTATGTCCTGTACGCGGACATCAGCGAGCACATTAAAGGGATTCCCGTCTTGGCGAGAACAAAAGAGTTGCCTTACCGAGACGGGAATCCCTTTAATGCGCTCGCTGATGTCCGTATACAGGACATAGCATGCGCATACTACTATTAGCGAAGTGAGCCGAACGCATCGAAGCTCACTTCGCTTCTTGATGAATTACCCCCTTTAGTCTTTTAGTGAAACTCTGGACAAATATTTAAAACAGTGGCTGATGTTATACTCCAGAATAAATGACAGTATCACCTATCATCTATATAAGTATCCTGAGCAGTCTTATTACTGTCCTTTCTGTGAATTCAGAAGATTGTGAACAGTATTTT
The DNA here is from genome assembly GCA_019650415.1 of Pipa parva. Taxonomy (NCBI): domain Eukaryota; kingdom Metazoa; phylum Chordata; class Amphibia; order Anura; family Pipidae; genus Pipa; species Pipa parva. The sequence continues at coordinate 6,600 of WMED01030729.1, read as the reverse complement.
CATCAACAGAATCACTCAGAGCCTTACAAATCTAGACCGGTACAACTACTGCACATAGGAGACAAGAAAAACTGAATAATGGATTTAGAGTTAGATGTCATAGTAATTTGTTACACACCTGAAGAAAAGAGTTTTCCAAATGCGTTCATCTTTTCCAGGGATATACAAACGTAGGTTGGTCTGTGACGGGATTACAGAAAGATTGTAGATATCACAGGGCAGGGATGTAATGGTTAAAATACAAATATCACTGAAGCATATTATTATAAATTCATGTCAGAGTTAGGTGATACTGCATTTAAAATAATATATCAATAATTTCACAAATTTCACATATGTTTTCGAGCAGTGATGTTCAACCTACAGCCCGCGGGCTATATCCGGCCGAACTCAGAATTGTTGCGTGTAAGTGTGAATTTGCCAGCTAAAGACAGTCGCAATAGACTGCTAATATCGGAGTTGTGTCTTTATAATCGGAATATTGTTGCAGTCGCGACTTTCCTATGGAAAGTTTGTTGCAGCGCAACTTTAAAAATTGTCACGACTTTTTTTACGGTCGCGACTTTACTTAACAGTTGTAGCCTGTGACACGCGTGTCGCAAATTTATATGGCCCCCGGGCAGAAAAAGGTTTGGCATCACTGTTTTCAAGGATAAAGGGAACAATGAATCCCCATATTGAGTGATTTTTATTTAAAATACATCATGCTAATTAAGTACATTCAATTTATGCTAAATCCATAAGCATAAAACAAAAGCCAACTGGCCACTAATATTAAAAAAGAATGCACTGACAATTTTATCACCCTTACGGATTTAAGTGATGCAACAACAGCTCCTGGCTCAATAAGAATTATTTCATATTTTAAAAACAGCTGGAGCAGGTTGGCTAAAAGGGATAGCAGAGAGGGCTGGTAGAAGGGGTAATTAACCTCTTAGGCAACAGCTCTTTCCCCTATTTGTCACTGATGTATTTATGTTCCATGGTTGCAGTAAACACTTTGTGAGCGCCTGACAGTCAAAAAGGTTACTCTTCACTATTTTGTTGACAGAAACACATTACTGTCATTAGGAATAATTTGTCCTCTATAACGTTAACTAGTTATGGCTTAAGTCAGATTTCCAAATACCGTAACTGTAGCTAAAAAGGTACATCTTGTAGCGAGTAGAGAGATTCTGCTGGTGGCAATAAACTAACCTTTAGGAAATTGGGACTTAAACTGAAGTACACACTTTCCTCTGTCAACAATCTCCTACTGAAAACTACTAGGTAAAAACTTTATTTCAGGATCAAGCCAAACACAAGCTTTTTTCAATATACTGATTTAAAAAAATCTTTTAATAAATATTTCACTTCATTTCTTATTGAGGAAGGAGTTACCAGCTGGAATAGATCAAGTATTGATTTAAAAGTCCATATCACTTACCATCTAGTAAGCGCATAATATACAGTATCTATATCACACATTGGAGCACCTTGTTTTCTACACGTGTTTGGGTGTTTTTCCTTATATATTATCTACACTGTGCACTTAAAACAATGATAAGTTTTCTGAGTGTACGTTTGGGTTCTTTCCCTACACAATTGATTTCTCGCTGATAAGGCACTATTAGGTGTCTCTTGTTTCTGTTGTGCCTTTATTTAGGTGTTTTGTTTATATTTTTCCATTTCTTAACTTTCCTGTTATTGCTTTGTGAATTATTTTACTGTTTTGCTCTTCATCACCTGGACTGAGAAATTATTAAACATGATGTCATTTTCCTGCAGAATCAAAGTAAATAGTCCAGTTTTAAAACAAATTCTGCACTTGATGATATCTTCAAGTGCGCCATCTTGATGCCATCTTCAAGTGCGCCATCTTCTTTTTACGGAACCCGCCGCCTAAAGGATTAAAATCAAAATCATAATGACTATGTTTTGTTCCGGATCAAGAGATAATTGCAGAAACATATATTATACATAATCTGGTTTAGTATACATATTAAAATGACAAACAAAAGAAAAATATTTCACCTCCTAATTAGACTTTGTAATGTTCCAGGAGCTTAAGAATTCATAAGGAATGGCCTGAATGTTTCGCAGTTCCGCTGCAGGTAGAATTTCAATGCCTCCATGTTTGTGTTTAAGGAAATAAAAACAGACTGATTTGTGCCTCCAGTACAAGGTCTCTGGATGAAAAGTTCATATGTGGTTATTAAGCGACATTCTATACTGAAAAAAACCTAAAATTGGTGAGCTTGTACTTTTCCTCTTCCCTCAGGATCTCAAACCCGTCCAATTGACATTTTCCAACTAACAAGATTCCCTTTTCATCTTATTTTTTGTTTCTGATTCCAAATATCCTTTCAGCAAAATGGGCCAGAGTAGGGGGGGGGGGGGGGGGGGGGGGGGGGGTTCTGGAATCTGTGGTGCAAACGACCTTTTGAAAGACCACCAAGGGGCTAATTAAGATTGAACACAGTCACTTAATTCTTGATGAGACAGTGAGGTGCATTGTGGAAATGAAGTCCGTTTGTTAAGATTTTTAACAAGAAATGGAAGACTGATTTTACAGATAACTATCTCAGAGTACTAAGTCCAGGGATCTAAAACGCTGCTGTGACGAGTCTTGGCATATAACCTACAGTAACAATAGACTTGGATCTGCTCTTAAGAAATCAGCTACTATAATTTTCTTAGCCACTTGTAAGAGCTGTAAAAAATAACCTTTTTTATGTCTTTTCAGTGTAATTAGTGTCAGATTCAATCAGTTTAAAATGTAGTACAATTTTAACACAGTATAGAATAGCCCTATAAGCAATGTTGTCTGCTGATCCTTGTAACAATAGATTTTTAATATAGTTAAAGAGGATCTGACAAAACCAGTACAAGAGAAAATCATTCAAGCTTTGTAAGATATAAAATGATTTGAGATCCTGGCCCACTGAGGTTTCAATCTAAATAATTAATTAAAAGCTTAACTTAAGTAACTTAAACTGGGCATTTTGACATCATGCAATCAAATAACAAATGAATAAAAAATGTTCAAAAGCTTAGGAGTAAGAATATTTTAATTTGTGCTTGGTTGAATATTTTGTATACTTCACTCATATTTTCAGATCTTATATAGACCAATATGATTGTCCACTCTATTATAGACTAAATTGACAGATCATATAACCATTTGTAGCACCAAAACTAATAGGCAGATTAACGGGGTAATTGAGGAAAATGCAAACTCACCTGGCGGTCCTTCGATTCACCTCCCGAGACTGTTATGCACTCCCTGCTCTCCTGCATGCGGAGATCAGTGAATACCTTAAAGGTATTCCAGTCTTGTGAGGCAACTCGAGTGGTCGCGAGGTGAACTGAAGTACCTTTAAAGCGTTCGCTGATCTCCACGTGCAGGAGAGCAGGGAGCACATACCAGTCTCGGCGAGGTGAATCGAAGGATCGCCAGGTAGTTTGCACTTTCCTGAATTACCCCCTAAGTCTGGAAATCATGATACAATTGGTTGACATTTTGCTAAAATTAGTGAAAGTAGGAGAAGTATCTCCCAGTAGTTGGGAATTCTAGCCTTCTCAGTATGGGAGGTTCATCTTTAGAGACCATGGGTAGAATGGCAGTTATATATTCCAAAGTAATGAGATGCCGCATGGGTTATATATTGTTCGTCAAAAATAAACCAAGTTATGCTGTTTTAGTTTAAAGAATTTCTGGTGCTCATTTTAATCTCCACACAAACTTTAGAGTGCCAGATAATCCTCCTGGTTAGAAGCAGGGGACCAAACCTTGAAAATGCTATCTTGTTACTGATAATAGTGAAATAGCTGCTGATTTGTTTCATGTTCATGAAGAGTTGCAGGTTAACATACGTGCACAAGGGCAATACAATAGCAATTGTCATAAGATAAAAATGAAAAAGCAAAAATAATGTGTAAATAGTGAAAAGTCAGTTATTTGTGTAGCCCGGATCTCCCAGAATCTAGTGTCTAGGAAGGAGCAGTATCATGTAAAAATGACTTCATACATCAGTGCCTGCTGCTTCTTAATATATAAGTTCCCACTTACAATTTTGTGAAACCTTTTAGTGTACAGTTCACTAGAAAAGGTACACAATATGGGTACCTGGAGATAAAAAATATATAAAAACAGTTAAGATAGCTCATTGAACAACATTAGAAATCATTCAATAATCATCATCTGTAGATTTTACTACTCACTCCTGCATTAATCCATTGATTCATCTAAAAGTACTTTATCCTTCTACCTTTCCATATATTAACTACAATTAGCTATGCGTGTTCATTAGTTGTTAGGCTAAAACCACCATAGAATTCTTTCTCTTCTACCTCACCTTGTTGGGCAAAGGATAATATTTTCCTAATTTTAGTTAGTTATCTTATGAAAATATTTGTTACTCACTCACATTTTCATCTTATCTATCTCAGGGGAAGCATTTATTTCAACCCTAGGTCTTCAATAATACCATCTTACTTGTTGGGCAGCTCCTTTCAACACTACTTTATAAGAGACAAGAAACATATGATACTCAGAAGAGAGCCTGGTCTGCTTTGAAATCTAGGTGTAATTAACAGCACTGACACAGAAAACAGGCTATAAAGGAGAACAAAAGCAAAAAAATAAAAAAGAACTGTTAAAATACTTACCTTATACAGGGCTGATTGATTACAGTTACGGCATGAGCTGTGCTATAATTAGCCAGCTCCTGATGCTTCCCCCGATGCTTCTTCACAGCACTGGCTGACTGAGAAGCCAGCACAAAGCTCCTGCTACCATGTTTCACCTGGGGTGAAAAATGGGTTTAACATCATCACGTTCATTGTGGGGGCCAATGAGAAAACGCTCCCCGCAATGAGCGTGATGATGTATGAAGCTGGTGAAGCAAGTTGGGAAGAGCTGCGCCCTTGCTTCTCAGTCAGCCAGCGCTGTGAAGGAAGAATTGGGTGCCGGCTAATTATAGCACAGCTCATGCTGTGACTGTAATCAATCGGCTCAGTATAAGGCAAGTATTTTAATAGTCTTTTTTTTTAATTTTTCTGCTTTAGGTCTCCTTTAAGTAGGTAGCCCCCATCCACTATGGATGGTTTGTAAAAGAAATGACTTTACTGACATTGTGGAAAGACTTGCAGTGATTCTTATTTATTTCTAAGTCATGCAAAAAGTTCTGTGTGTTATCTGTGCAGAATGAAAGAATTCCCCTTGTGCAGGTGTCTGAACATGCTTCCTACTTTATCTTCTCTACAGGTCGTAAGTTCCTGCGCTATTGTCCCATGTTCAGGAAGATGATGTGAAAATACTTCTATATCTGCATGTGAAGCCAAATTGAATAGATTCTGCTTATGATATATCACTTCTGTGTACAAATGAAATATATCATTTTCCTGCTTGCCTGGAAAGTTTTTTAAATTTTCTTTGGAATAGAAAAAAAAAAAAAAAAGCCACACTGAAATATGGAAGATTACAAACAAACTATATTTCTTCTTTGCAATTTTCTCAAATCACCATCTATTCATTCCCTTTTTCGTTACATTACCAGTGGGAAGGAGAGAAAAAACATTAAGAAAAAAAAAACCTTTGAAAGACAAATGCAATACTATGTATTTCAGTCTTATTAGAGGAGATTTAGACAAATTCCCTTAAGACATATTTCCTCGTATGCTTGTAATTGCTCTTTGAAAGTACATTGCAAGCCAGCTCTCTGAAGTGTCAGATGTTATATTACAAGCTTGTCACTTAAATAAACTCTCCAAATTCATCCAACTTCTTAGATGTTTATATTTGTTGAATGTACAACCCCATAAGAAGACTTACACCAAAAAATGTCAGAGGCAGTTTATAGTTTGTTCCTGATTTGGAAAAGTTATGTAGCTTTATTTCAGTCATGCTATATTTTTTCTAGAAGCTTGATGAATAATCAATATACATGTTGAGAATCAAAACTCTATGGTTCCTTGGAAAGGAGAGGAGGTTAGTGCTTGTTGACATTTAAGCACTGAGTGTAGTACAAGCTTCCTACTTTGCTACTTTCACGATCAGTTATCAGTTTCACCCAGTTATCAATTCCAGGTGAGACGTTGTAGATTTATTTTGATGCAATAATGACATTTAGCAGTATAAAATTGAAATGGGACAGTAACAAATGAAAAGGACTTACAAGATCCAGAAATCTAGAATATGCTGGTTTAATAATTATACTTTTTTTCACATTTTACGCAATCAAATATGTACACACCTTACATTTTCAGAAAAAAGTCCTCTATTGTTTGATAACTTGAGTGTTGGGGCAAAATGCTGTCTCCAGCAGCATGATCCACTGCCTGCTCAATACATTCCCTACGCTTTATTAAAGAGATACTGTCATCATATAATTACCCCGTTTCTATTTTCACATTTAAGGGGAACTATAGTCAGATTACATCTTTTTATATACAGTACTATACCTTAGTGAGAAGTGTTTCTCCTCAGTAGTTGTTTCATGTGATGCAGAATGATTGAGTAGCAACACTGATAAACTACCACAACAGGAAATGTGAGTGTGACATGTACTGGCCAGTATTCCATGAAAAGGTACCCTCCCCTGGACATTTTTGCCCTAC
>WMED01030728.1:0-10053 GCA_019650415.1 Pipa parva | reverse complement strand
TAGTAGTAGTACTAGTAGTAGCACAAGCAGTAGTAGTAGCAGTAGTACTAGTAGTAGCAGTACTAGTAGTAGCACAAGCAGTAGTAGTAGCAGTAGTACTAGTAGCAGCACAACCTCTGTGAAGCAGAAGCATGCACTCTTTCAGTTTGGGAGGGACATTCGACAGCTCCCTACCTCTCTATGCACATTATAGAGTATGGGAAGCGCATTGTTTTCTGCGCAGAGAGACCACCAACTATATATCTTATCTGAGATATCTCAGATACCGTATCCAGGAAGGCTTTAACACAAAATGATCAGTTAATCTACTTTTCTCCATTTCATTTTTATCTCTCTCCTCTTACATCTAACGAGAGTCCCTAGTTTCCTCTCACAACCTGCCTATGTCCATTCACCTTACTCATTAGTTGATAACCAATGGAGACTCTGCATATCTGTGCTCTTATTATTCCCTATCTTTAATATATAAATACAAAAGATGTAAATGACAGATTAGATTTGGATTAGAATACGGCAACAGGTGCTTTCGCATGGTCCTGGAATGAAGACAGATGCTGCAGAACAGAACCGGACAGATGTTTTGTGGCAAAGGTATGGTATGTACTAAGCTTGTTCCCAAATTCTGCTCAGTTTACAGACATGCACACAAAACTGCACAGGACACATGGACACAAATCACTCCCAATCAAAACGTTCCAAGTCAAAGAGTCCAGAATCCTTTATTCTTTATTTTGGCTCAGCCTTGTAGAAATATTAAAATCTCTGGGCCAGATTTAAATTATATTTACAAACCGCTTTAAAAAAAAATGTTTCTCTTAAAATTAAAAATTTACAGGAAGTTCATATTACGATTAAAAAGATTTTCTCTGCGGGTTGAGGGCGCGCGGTACAAACATTGATCGTTAATGTCCCATTGAAGTTCTTTGTTACTTGCAGAGGTAATTGATGGGAGTAGAACTGGAGACCAGGTTTATAAGAGAGTCATTCTCTCCATGCGGTTGGCACAGTTCCATGATAAAAATGCGTCCAAGCGTCAGTAACCCAAAAAATCCGAATACGGAGCAAAGCCGAATTGTACTCGTCTCATAAATCTGAGCCCACAACAGTGCGATCGTGTGCAGAATACACTTTATTTTATCAGGTAGAAAACCAAATATGGACCGCCAGAGCAATCTGCTTTCTGCATGGAGTCTTGGCACCGGTCAGTAATATATTGCTAAGTTCACCTGGTCCATCGTATACTATGAACAAGGCAAATGCTGTTTAAGAAGTTCGCGGGTGGGTTGAGGTATCCTGTCAGGAAAATGCACCTGAAATTCCACAATCAGGTCTCCCCTCTGACTTGGCACTTTCGGGAAGGGAAGTCCCTCGCCTCGCAGTCGTTTTATGGTGCCCGGCTTTATGACATCACTACACGGCAGTGGAATAACACGGCCGTCAATTGTGGGAATGTTTATCGTACAACCACACAGGGCCTGGTAGAAAAAAAAGAAAGAAAGATGGATTAATGCACTTGGTACACGCCTAACCATGATGCAACAGTGATAAAACAAGTCAAATACATTATTTATCCTGTGAATCCTGCAGGATAAGTTCATCCAGTGGGTATTATACTGATGTATTCATGGCCATTACTGCTGAAACAGCTTTCTTGTCATCCATCCACATTTGGGAACCATTTATCTTATTAAACAAGAAAAAGCCTTCTTTGATTAGCTGATATAGTCCACTTCCTGTTCAAACTTACTGAGACGAGCATGCGCAGAAGCAGAATTCTGACGTAAAACTGCATGCGCAGAAGCATAATTCTGATGTAAAACTGCATGCGCAGAAGCAGAATCTGACGTAAAACTGCATGCGCAGAAGCACAATTCTGATGTAAAACTGTATGCGCATAAGCAGAATCTGATGTAAAACTGCATACGCAGAAGCACAATTCTGATGTAAAACTGCATGCGCAGAAGCAGAATTCTAATATAAAACTACATGCGCAGAAGCAGAATTCTGACGTAAAACTGCATGCGCAGAAGCAGAATTCTAACTTAAAATTGCATGCGCAGAAGCAGAATTCTAACTTAAAATTGCATGCGCAGAAGCAGAATTCTAATATACAACTGCTTCTGCACATGCTGACCTCAGCGAGTTTGAATAGGAAAGCAGGAAGTGAAGAAGATCGCAGAACTTTGCAGAAAAGAAGATATTGACTTGACAGTGAGAGCAGGAGGCAGCATGGGAGAGTAAAACCCCCCATCTGCAAGCACTGCAATTATATCTATATATAATGTATATTTATAAAATAATTATTTGTTTGGGAGGTAAATATTGAAAATTATAATGATATTGTTTGTTGTGTAGTACTTTTAACTTTAATATATACAGTTCCCGGGATTCATCGGTATTTAAGATTAAATCCAGGTAAAGAAGTGCACAAGAGGTTAATATAGCGCAGGTCCGAGGGAATCGAGGCTACTGCTTGCTGACAATGACTGAGAAAGGACACATTGTTATTCGTACCTTACGCTCAGGGGATGTGGCACAAAGAAGGCTGGATTACTGAACTGTTCCTGGATGGGAACCAAACAGCTAAATATGGCAAAGAGGCCTGTTTTCCCCATCAGACAAAGGCTGTAGGGAAAGAAAAGGCTGCTGGGAGTTGCTGAAAACTGTTCCTCACCTTTAATGGAGCCACAGATTCTAACTTGGCTTGAGATGTACAGAACGTGCTATGGAAAGTGGGGGCGGGCGGGCGGTTGGTATAGAAGGTTCGTTAGCTCAGTCCTAAGTAAAGCATTGTTATCTTACAATTACAATGAACAGGGGACTCCCATTATTATATTTCATTACAATATGTCAATATATTCCACAGCACTGTGTAACAGAGACGGGGCCACTGTGAAGAGAATCACTACACAGATTGCGGGACAGAAGAATAATCATTGACGCGCTTTGTATAATCATTGACGCGCTTTGTACTGCTGTTGATAACTGTGCCTGAAAAGGGGTGAAAACTTGCACGAGGGGTTGTAACTCGTGGCAACCAACTATAAACAACTGGTTTATTGGAGTTCGTAGTATTTAAAGGAGAAATAAAGGTATTAAATAAAAAATAAGTATTAAAAAAACTTACCTTATATTGATATGAATCGTTACAGTCACAGCATGGGCTGTAATTTCCCAGCACCGATGCTTAATTCACAGTGCACAGGCTGACAGAGAAGCCAGCGCAAAGCTCCTCCCACGTTGTTGTACCAGTGGTGAGAAATGGTTTCAACGTCATCACGTTCACTGCAGGGGCCAATAAGAATACTCCCCACAATGAGCGTGTGAGCCTGATTCAACCAAGTCAGAGGAGTTTCGCAATGGCTCCTGTGTCACGCTATGCGCTGTGAATTAAGCATCAGTGCCAGGAAATTACAGCACTGTTCATGCGGTGACAGTAACGATTCATAAGGTGAGTTTTTAATAATTTTTATTGTAACCCTTTAGTTCTCCTTTAACTAAGTTGCTGATGGGGTTAACCCTCTGTGTACCATTGCCACTGCAGTACACTTCCTATGATGTTTATATGACGGTTGGTTCCAGGGTGGGAGTTCACAATATAAGTGTGTGTGGGGGAGGGGATGGAGAACTCCAGAGTATGACCTGACAATATAGGTGGGGGGGGATGGGAAATCCGGGGTGGGAGCTCACAATATAAATGGGAGGGGATGGAGAACTCCGGGGTGGGAGCTCACAATATAAATGGGAGGGGATGGAGAACTCCGGGGTGGGAGCTCACAATATAAATGGGAGGGGATGGAGAACTCTGCACATCTCAGAAAACGAGTAATAATTAAAAGGAAAAGTTTTATGGAGGAATATTCTCATTTTAGGAAAATAAGATAAATTTAGCGCTTACACATCTTTTTAAAGAATAATCATCTGCGGTTTCTCTTTCCTCTTGAATTTCGTTGATCAAGCACAGAAGCAGTATTTGCATTGGAATTCTGCTACTGCGCTTGCTCAGCTTGCTAAAAATTCAAGAGGATGCAGGAAGTGAAAAGGGTCGCAAATTAAATTGTGACAAGCAGGAGTGAGTGCTGGGGTGAAGAATTGCACTGGCGAGTAGGTCGCAGCTCTCCCTTGAGAATCACCCCCTACTGTAAATAGTCTGGACTTCTCCTTTAATTTGCAAAGCAAGAGACTGTCAGTGTGGATAAAGCAGTTAGTTAAGGACATTACAGGGGCCCAGAGATTCGAATCCCAAAATCTTAAAAACCATAATAACTCGGATCAGATTAACGTTTCATGGGTCTAGTCTACAGTACATTCTAATGACATCAGCAAATTCCTTACTAGCTCTAAAAGTCACAAAACGTGACTGTGGCGTTTTAACATTTACCAACCAATCGGCAATTAGCGGGTTCACTAGAATTTGAATGATTTTATGAAATATCTAGAAACCGTCCAGCTCTGTAATCTCTATCACGTACATCTCAAATTAGATTTAAAACGCTCAGTATTTTACCAAATTGTTCAGAGTTGTCACAACCCCTTTAAAATGGCCATTCGTTTGGGAGACTTTGCCGGTATATACACTAGACTGCAATCTGTAGGAAACACTGTATTAATCCCACATTAACTGCAAATCACTGACTGTAAATGAGCTGTGCCCGTGCTCAATGCACAGAATCCCCTGACAGTTCTTGGTAAAAATACACTCGCTGCTTTTAATAGCGCAGAAGGAAATTCTCTATCTACCAGGTGGGAGATAGAAAAAGGTCACAAGGAGAGAGAGGGGAGAGAGAGATAGAGAGGGGGGAATGGATAGAGAGAGCTAGAGAGAGAGGGGACAGAGAGAGAGAGAGAGAGAGAAAGAGGACTCAATAATTAGCCTTGCAGCACTGGGTCCGGGGTTTGTATGTCCTCGCTGTACTTGTGTAGGTTTCCTCTCACAACTCAAAAACATCCCAACTAAATTAGCCCTAGCCATTGACTGTCTAGGAAAACTAGATTGCAAGCTCCTGGGGCACAGACTGAAGTGAACGGTTTATATCTATAAAGCGCTGTGGAAGATGTTGTTTGCTAAATAAATAAGCGAGCTTTACTGTCAGCAGACATGGGATGGAATGTTTCCCTGTACCAGCCCTGACAGGGGGTCAAGGACCTTGAAACGTGATCCCACCAAACAATCATGGCCGTCAGCTGATGTTCTTAACGTACTGTGAAAATATCTACTTTCTAAGAATTCTCCACAATTGCTACATTATTGGCGCCCAGTTTATCTCTGACATGGACATACACTAACCAGGTTCTGTATAAAACAGCTAATAAACTGGGAAAAGGAGTCTAATCTCACACAGAGGCAGGTCTCTGTTCCCGTTCTCCGCTGGATTCTGTGTAAGAATTATTTCAGGGCTTTGTTGAAGGAGATAATTTGTTTTATAATACTGGCTACAGGGTAGTCTATCCTGGAGATTTCTCTGAACTCGCTTCAAGTCTGGTCTAATCTGATTAATTGATGAATGATCTAATTAACTACATGTTGACCCACCACTGCAAAAGGAATGATGAGATACAGGTCACTTAAATCATGGCCAAATTTGGAGATATTTTGGAGGTTTAAAGGACGTTATAGGAGAACTAAAGCTCATTAGGACTAGGGGTGATTCTTACGCCAATCTCTTCTGCTAAGCGCATGGAAGCAATCCTCTTCTACTTCCTGCTTTGATTTAAGCAAGCGCGGAAGCGGTTTTAAAACAGAATTCTGCTTCTGCGGGCAAGAAATATATTCAGTGTTCACCTCCCTTTAAGAAAAAAAGGGGATGAATTTAGACGTTAACCAAAAAAAAAAAAAAAGTAGTAAGACTAGGGGTTTCTTGGCAAACATTGGCTTCTACACCAAAATATCAACTTGCATGTGAAATTGCTCACCTCTTTTAAGGTGATCTTGGCTGTGTACACAATGTTGGATCCATCCCTTTTGAAGTGTGCATGCGGCTTGTCCTTTAGTAGAAAGACGATGTCGGCAGGGATATTTTCTGAGGTTGCATCGCCTTCCTTTGGAAAGGTGATCTTGGTCCCCTCCTTCCAACCCTTCTTGATAACCACATTAAGGATCTTGTCCTCTGATCTCACTGTCCGGCCATCGGGGTTTAGTCGCCGTCGTGTGATCTTCATGCGCTTGGTACAGCCTTGATAAATTTCCTCCAGCGAAACTTTTAGCTCGTGCACCACGGGAGGGTCCTGAACTTTACGCCGGGAATGCAACTGTTCCGGATGGCGCCTGTGGAACCCATTCACTCCATTAAAGCCACCAAATCGGCCAAAGCCAGAAAAAGGGTCATCCTCGTCTTCTTCAATATCCATGTCTTCGTGATCCAATCCGTTAGACATCCTGGACCTTGAGCCAAAGAAGATATCAAAGGGATTGGATCCACCAAAGAATGAAGCAAATGTTGCGTGAGGGTCTCCATGGAAGGTGTAATGGAAAGAGCTGCCGGTGTTCCCAGAAGACCCTCCTCCTGTTTTCAGTCCTGCATGAAAAAGTAACAGTTATTTTCAACTTTACCGTCTGTATCATCAACTCCCGTTAAACTAAAAAAATGGGTCTCCTAAATATCGCGTTAGTGGCCCATGCTCCCACCCTCACATCTCCGAGTTTGAATTCATTTCTTTCTAAAACTAAAAGCAACCCTCTATGAAAGCAGCGATATCTTTTAAACCTCCGGAACATTTTTAAAGCGTCAGTTTTCTAAATAAAAGTGAAACCAACCAACAGACCCAACACTGTGATGTAATAACGGAAAGACGCTTTTAACCTGACAAAAAAGGCAAATAAGTGCACGGTACAAACAAACGAATAAGACTGCTTCTCACACTCTCCTATAGCCATTTGTGTAGGCACTCTCAGTGCTCACACTTGTGACCACAATCTCATTCCAACACCAGATTTAAACTATTTCTTAGAATATTTGTACACAAAGTGAAGCCAACATCTCTAGACACGAGTTATGTGGGAGGCCGTGCAGTAGCCACCAAAGATAACCCTGGCAAATATTAATATATGTGTTCTGTTCGAATAGGTTTGGGATTGGGAGAGAGAACTTGGCGCTTTCTTCTTTCCCAACATAAACAGCATGTCTGTCCTGTACAAATAAGTCCTTGGACGGTCAGCTTAGCAGTGCCTGGAGAGTTATTAATAACAGAGTGCTGGGCTGGCTTCATACCTCCTTCTGTACAGGAAAGTTATCCCACTCGTTGCTAGATTTAAAGGACCCTTTCCATTCCTTGTACCCGTAGAATCAGAATATCAATTCACTTGCTGCTTGCAGGAAAGTGCGAAGAAGACAGACAACGTGTGTGCCCTAATGTGCGCATTCGGACTTTAATAAAGATGCAATAACGGTCCACGAAAGACCGTAATAAAATTATCAATTAAAAAAATCTGCTGTTGTCAGAAAAATCCGGTGCTCCCAAAAAGTAAAATCAAGCAATTTTATTCAAATATAAGTTAAAAAACAGGATCCATGAAAATTCAGTGAAAATTAAAAACAAAAACAAACAAAAAAAGCACCCCCTGTTTGTTTTTGTTTCTTTTTTGTGTGCTTTTTTGTTTGTTTTTAATTTTCACTGAATTTTCATGGATCCTGTTTTTTAACTTATATTTGAATAAAATTGCTTGATTTTACTTTTTGGGAGCGCCGGATTTTTCTGACAACACGGATTACAATGGCATTGCTTTGAGCACCCCACCATTTTCAACTTATTTTTTCTCTACAAGCATAGGGATAGAGCGAACCATATTCACCTACTAAAAAAATCAGCTGCTTCAACAGTTTTCTGCAAACCACAACCCTCAGTGCATCTCTTACTAATTATGTCCTCCTCAAACAGTAATGCAATCAGTTATTTATTTTAGCCAAGATTGCATCACATCTTCCGATAACTAAACAGTTATAGGGAATATATTAATTAAACAAGAAACAAGTGATTGCTCCGGTACTAACTGGAACATATTTCTGTTGTAAAGTATCTATGCCACCAGTGGCAAACCTATGGCATGTGTGCCAGAGAGGGCACGCAGAGAGCCCTCTCTACAGGGATGAGTGTCATCGCCACCACTGCTATAGCGGGCATCCTAGATCCCCCAAGTGAGCGAGCACTCCTTCAGTATAGGCCTGACAGTTTTTAGGTCGAATCCGCAGTCTACACCAGAGGAGCGCTCTCCAGCAAGGAGGATCTAACCGTGGCCAGAGCTTTACCCCAACTCAGGCCCAATGATGTTACTCACCAGCGCCTGTACTTCAGAGGCAGCCACTGATGAGTGACATCATCATCGGCACCGAAAAGGTTCGCCATCACTGATCTATGCAATCAGCTTATGTCCCAGACTACCTGCTGCATGTGTCTATGTATGCAGTGAGTGTGCTCAGGTTCCTGCACAGTGCAGAGGCAGAATTTAGGAGTTTGTACAACCGGAGTCAACCATAAAACAGCTTATTCACTAGAAATAATAACGCCGTTCTAGTGGCCCTTTCTTCCGCTATACTGTGCGTACGTCATTTCAGGACTCCAATGGAAACGGTACCAATTAATTATATGTATTCCCTTCTAGTCATCTGGAAAGATTACAGGGAAAGACTACCTTTTCCAAGATATGAATAGAATAAAATCAGCAAATTAAAGGAGAACTAAATGCTAATTCCTCTAGGGGAGATTCTGAATGTGTTTCTCTTGAATACAGCGAGCAGAACTGTGATGTAATACTGCTTCTGTGCCTTCTCTGCTCGTCAAGGAGTAAAGAGGATTGTAGGAAATTGGCAAGGAGCAAGTTGGTAATTATTTCAGTCCCCCCTTCAGAATTACCCCTAGTAGAATAAGCGTTTAGTTCTCCTTTCAATTTCTTGGTTTCCCAGATCTTTAATGTGTCAGATCATTCTGAATGACCCCCCACCAGCTCTCACCTTCCTCCCCGTACTGATCGTACACTGCCCTCTTCTTGGGGTCGCTCAGGACGTCGTAGGCTTCTGCAATCTCTTTAAATTTATCCTCTGCGTTTGCATCTTTGTTTTTATCAGGGTGGTATTTCAGCGCCATTTTCCGATAAGCCTTTTTGATCTCGTCCTCATTGGCGCCCGATGGGATACCCAAGATCTTGTAGTAATCCTTTCCCATTTCTAATGTGTGTTGCTTCTGATCCAATATCCGTGTCCCTGGATGAAAAATAAAGGACGATTTATTATAAGAGTGTAAAACAGTATTTTCGCTTTAAGGACAGTAAACAGTAGGGCCTCATTCTCTCCACTTCCGAAGAGGGATATTTATATATAAACCATTAAACTTCTCTCCTGGTTTATTGATAGACCTTTAATTAGGTCGAAAAATCCCCCATCGATATTTAATAAGCCCCCTCTGACCTTTATTATCAAGGAAAAGCATTCGCCTGGTTGAAGGAGGCGAAAACCCATTATTCCCTATGGAGATGGTCATTATAAGTAATGTAAAGTGTCGCGGGATTAATGCACCAATAGTTATCGGTGTTGATCTTTTTCGATATCGATAAATTTTATTTAGTGCCACATAAGTGTAGGGAAATCCAAAATGCAGCAAAAAGAGAGAAAAAAATGGCAATGCGGATCGAATTGTGGCGAAAAGGTTGAAACGATCCTAATAAATATCACTGTGCTTCCATTAACATGTTCCAGTAATGAGCCCCATATCTGGTCCACTGCAGGAATAACAAGCACGACTGGTCTGTGTAGGCTTCTGAACATCTCTGACTAAGAGACCGACTGTCACACAATGAATTAAGTGGGAGTATATAATTATCTGCTGATTAACACCACTCATCAGCATTCTACCAACTAACCTAATTACATGGGTCGCCAATCAAGCATTGCTCAGATCAGCACAAACGTATGGATAAAATACTGGTCTCATAACCCTCAAGTAAATGAGTGATCCCACTTGAGTCAGCGGATCTGTCTGTGCCCTGGGCTGCAGATACTCTGTATTGTTTCTATAAAGTAACCCTGACACTGTCTCTAATACATTTATAGTTACTGTATATTC
>WMED01030727.1:0-10053 GCA_019650415.1 Pipa parva | reverse complement strand
CTGCCATCCCTCCCCATGTCTGCCCTCCTGTCATCCCTCCCCATGCCTGCCCTCCTGCAGTCAAAGGGCGTCCGCGGGCCGGATGTGGCCCCCGGGCCACTAATTGAATAGCCCTGCTCTAAATGTACAATTTGTTCCATATATATCTTAATCATGGATGTATGCATGGGCAGTATTATTCTTTGGTGCCTTGAATGAAGATTCATTTGGCCTTTAGTGTCCCTTCAATAGATATTAATACTCTTACTGTGCTATGTACTGGATACAGTGATCCCTGTCAACTATTTTCCATAATAAAACAGATTTTCTGTAGTCATTTATTAAAAAAACATTCCAAGTTGCATAAATTATTGGGAAACTGAAATAATTAAGAGTTTTAAAGTATTTTTTTATGATTGTCAGTGTACAATGCATTCAGTAAAGGATTACTCAGTTTTCTTCTACAATATATCCATAGTAAAAGCTTGCAGAATGCTGCTTTCTTGTCACCTTGTGATATTCTTTTGAATTATATTGTTCATACATATATTATATATTGCATTAAATTTAAAACATTAGCAATGGAAAAATTGTCACTGCACTACAAATCAAGTAGATACAAATCCATAAATATTTAAAGCATGCTTGAGTCTTCAAGCAAAGCTCAGCTGTAATAAAGACTTGGATCCTGATTGAATGCTACAGCTATAAAGAATGAATTTATAATACAATATACTATATACTATCTTATGTAAATTGCAACTCTGTTAGTTATTATGTGGAACTATATATAAGTTAAGATAGATTATTGTGATACTTGGTGATACCTTTTTTATTGGACAACTGACTGTTATCCAATAAAAAAGTTATCACCAAGTATCACAATACTCATACTCATCTTTTTTTTTTGCATATCTATATATATCTATATATTTATATATATATATATATATATATATATATATATATATATATATATATATATATATATATATATATGTATATATATACTGTGTATATGTATATATATATATATATATATATATACTGTATATATGTATATATATATATATATATCTTTCTATACATCTGGGAATACTATAATGTTTTTAAGTAAGCATAAAGAAAACTTGTTATATTTTTGGATGTCATTGATGGTTACCTAGGCACATACAAAGATTTTTACATGACTTTTCTATAAAATCTGTTTATTATCCAAATGGTTAAAACCATCATTTATAATAGTACTTTTTCATTTTTTGGGGGGGGTGAATCATTAAAAATGGTAATTTTTCGCTACCAATAAAATAAAAATGAAATTTAATGGCAAAATTTCAATTTTTCAAGTTCTATACTGAAGAATATACTGTAGGACATTTTTGGGGAACGGTACTACCACATATCATCCAACTTTTGAAAACAGAAGAATTGTTTTTTTTTACAACAGAAGTTACATAAATATGTAAGGTGTCAAGCCTGGGATTTTAACCTGGGGGTTGCCAGGCTTGGAGTCCCGCTAGACTATTCAACCACTCTGGATTGAGTTGAGTTCTGATTTGGACCAATTTTATAAACAGAGCTGAACTCCCTTGGCTCCCACAGGTGTTTGTAATGATTGGAACTCAGTTTCAACCTATCTGTGAATCTGGTTGCCAGCCAATTGCAACAAGAACTGCCCTATATTAAGCTTCCAGATCTATGTATCCTTGCCTGAGCAAGGAAATTCTCTGCTCAAGCCCTGAGCTGTATCCTGCATTCCAGTTTCCAGTATCCAGTTTCCAGTATCCGCTTTGTGTCCTGCATTCCAGTTTCCAGTATCCAGTTTCCAGTATCTGCTTTGTGTCCTGCATTCCAGTTTCCAGTATCTGGTTTCCAGTATCCAGTTTCCAATATCCGCTTTGTGTCCTGCATTCCAGTTTCCAGTATCCAGTTTCCAGTATCCGCTTTGTTTCCTGCATTCCAGTTTCCAGTATCCAGTTTCCAGTATCCGCTTTGTGTCCTGCATTCCAGTTTCCAGTATCTGGTTTCCTGCGTCCCCCTATCCAGTATCCTGCATATCAGTTTCCAGTTCCGCTACTCCTGTCCTGTGTTCCTGAGGGATTGTGATTGTCAGCTGCCACCAGTAGGAGGTTAACCTGGGGGCTGTGACATGGGGGTTCCCTTGCAGCAAAGGCCACTCCCCTTTGCAGGGGTTAAGAGTGAAGAACGGGAGCCCCTTAGACTCCGTGCCTCAGAATTAACCAATGTAAATTCCACTGTGGTGCAGAGGATCCCCCACTTCTATGCGCTGTTACAAAATAGTGCTGAAAGGAAGAACCTGGAGCACCATGAATTGTATTTCCTTCTTGGTATGAGGGACAGGGGGATGGAATTTGGTACCCCTTTGTTGGTTTTGTAGTTGTTAAACAAATGCACAGTCATTGGTTCAATATGATTGATTTGTTTATATGGATGCCAAACAAGTGGATTTGTCCAGACAAGTTTCCACATGGGTGGATCGGCTAGTGTATGACCATTTATACTGTTAGTCACATTCCAAAAGTTAGTGATTATGAACTTGTTCAGGGCTCTAACTTTAGCCATCAACTCTCCCTATTTTTCTAAATTAAGTCTTATGTAAAATCCAATTTTCATTTTGCATTTTTATTAATGCTTTTTAAAGGGTTGACCACATACTGTTTCACTGTGGTGAATACAGTGTCCTTTAATTAATAGCTGATTCAGTGGAATCCATAAAAGTTTGAACTTTCTGTATAAATATATATGTTTAAACCCATTCATAGAGTGAGCATTTGATGTTAAGATAACACAGTTGTTGGCCAATAAATGATCCAGATGCTCGAATACATCTATTTCATTAGTGTCAGAGTTTAAAGAACTACTTTTGTTTTTGAAGAATTCTCATAGGATGTTGCAAGGTCATTAGTTGGTCATTACATGAAATCTTATCTTTAAGTGAAACACCTACCTACTTAGCAACAGTGTTAAGTGTGTAACATGACCATTTGTATTTTTTTGCTTCTTAATCACTAATTTAGATTTGTCTACACCAACCAACATTTCAGTGTGCTACAACTGGAGCACCAGTCACAAACTTTGAACATGAGCTATTTTGTGGATTATCTGTAATACTACATTGTCAGATCACATTCCACTCAATATACCAAGGTCAGATGCAGAAAAGGTGCATTTTATGAGGCAGTGCAGACTTAAGTTTAATGTATCTTTTTAATGTGACCAAAGATCCTTCACACATTATATTTAACACCACAAGCAGCAGCAAGGAAAGTCTGAGCAGCACTGTGACAATGACATAGTTAACTGTATATAATAAATACAACACTGTGAAAACATCATGGTTTCACTACAGTCAATTGATACAAAAATACAATGAATTTCTAACAATATTTAAAATGATGGTAAGAGCATTATGCTACCTTAAATAAGCTTTTCACACTGTTTGTTAAGTAGAAAACTAATGTAATTGTAGTCTAATTCTTTCTTACCATGTTTTCAAACATCTTAGTTGTACTACTTTTTTTTTACTTAGTTTTTACTTAATTCCAGATCAATCTGAATTTTGATGTTGAATTTTTATGTAATTGAAGATGATGCTAAAATTTTAAGATGTAAGTGGCAATGAAATTTGTCATCTACATATACTCCTCAACTGGAACTACTTTTTTGAATGCAAACTATGAAAACATTTGGGGGGGTTATTGGGTAAAGTCCAAACTGTTGTGTAATGGTATTATTCACATCTATTCACCGCTATCCAGTATTTGTGTATTGAGCAAACTCTGCGATGTGGAGAACAGGTGTCACATGTAGGGACTTGTACTAGAAACAGTAACACAGCAATACTGGTGCAAAGTTGTCCACTGCTGGAAGGTACTAAGGTATACTGTGCAGAGTGTAGGAAAATACACAGGAACATGGAGGTACACCTCTGGAAGGGCTAAGGTGTACAAATGTGCAAAAACAGTAGTGAAGTGGATTCTCCTTACCACAGTGGGGTTGGCATGGGATAACACCAAGGCACAGAGTCTAAGGAGGGCCAGGTCTTCACCCTTAAACCCCCACAAAGAGTTACTGGACTTTGTGGGAGGCACCTTCCAGGTTGTGGCCCTCAGATTAACCCCCGATTGGTGGAAGCTGACAGAAACACTTGAAGACATCTGTAGATACAGGAACTGCAGAGCAACAACTCACTAGATCACATGGAGCATAGCGCACCTTTAAGAATGGAGCAGCAACCAAACACATAGAGCAGCCAATAAAAAGCAGTAATGGAAACAGACCTGAAGATCATGAAGATATTCTGAAACAATGGACTGTACAGATGACACTCAGAAGACTGAAGACATGCTGCTGAAGAAACTGAAACAATGAAAGTGTTAGAGACTTGCAGAAAACATATAATGGTAAAGCAATAACTATAACCAGCAGGAACTGAGATAGAATGACATTAATGCTCAAGCACTGCTGAAGGCAATTGCTCTCTCTTTTGAATTTGGTGCTGTTGTTGTCATGTGTGATGTTGGCAACTCCAGATTGGCTGGCAACCTGGAAGCACTGGGTGTAGTTTTCACCTAGTGCTATCCAGCAATCAAATGGCAAGCAAGCACCACTCATGACAACATGCAACTAATTTTGATGCTTCCCATGGTAGTAGACTAAGGAAGTTCTTCACATTACTTTGCGTGTGCAGGCACAGGTGATTCACCTATTGACTAAGTGGTGGTGTCTAATAAAGTGACAAATAAGGACTGGGGTACTACTCCAAATTCACCTGTTTGACTTTGCCAGATCAGAGTGGTGAATTAAAAGGTTGAAAGCAAGACTCTAGTGTTGCATAAGGTGACTATTCATTCAAAAGTAACTACAGTGTTTCCCCCAAAAATAATACAGTGTCTTATATTAATTTGTGCTCCCAAAGTTAGTTACACTATGTCTTATTTTCAGGGGATGTCTTATATTTCCCTAAAGAAAAAAAATCACACTCATACAAAGTAAAAAAAAAAATGGGAACAAATATAGTATTTAAAATACACTATGCTGCCTGCCCCACAACCCCCCTCTCACACTGTGCTGCTTTCCCCCACAATTCCCCTCCCACACCTTGCTGCCTGCCCCACAACCACCCTCCCACACTGAGTTGCTTGCCCCCTTTCAGAGGACATGGAGTAGGGAGGGGATTAAACAGATCTTACTCACAATCCTATTTTCACTATCCTAATTTCACCCTCTCCCTGCTCGCCTTCCCTTTCCCTTTTCCCTTTTCCCTACCTCTTCCCCTGCTCGGCTCCATCTGCAGTAGATTACTGTTATAGTGCTCCTCACTTCCTCCCCCACTGCTCTTGATTACATCATTAGTGTGTGCCGGGGGAGGCAGAGAAGAGCGCTGTAACAGGAGGGTGTCTGCAGAAGCCAGTATTCAGGGTGCCTTAATTCCCGGGGGGTGGGGTGCCTTATTCCAAATGCCACAGTAAAACATCCCCCATGGCTTATTTTCTGGGATGTCTTACTTTCGGGGAAACAAGGTATAAAAACTGAGACTAAGTGACAACATGAGTTAGGAACAAGGTGACATAGAAATAGATGTTATATTCACTTATATACAGTTAATGGGATATATTCAAGTCGACATCACTGCCCTTCAATGTTTGAATTTGTATCACTTTGCATCCTGTTACTATTTGACTTACTACACTGCACTTGGCATCCCTTACCATCCTCGCCTTTCGCTTGTTCACCAAGTCTATACGCTGCTTAGTCAATAATGAGAAACAAATTCAAGACTCCATCAGCATAGCGTCATGAATTGACGTGAAATTGAATTCAACAGGCCCCTTTTCACTTTAACCAATAACCCCATTGGACTTTCTCAAGTCTCTGAAAGAACACATAAGGCACAAAATGATGTAGGGACCTATAACTAATGCCTGAAATTGACAAGTCTTTCATACAGGGTTCCTTAGAGCCATCACACCCTCTGAATGATAGACATGTAAAATAATAGCACTATGGAAAGAAAGAAAATGGCTGCTATTAAAAATTACTGAAAAAGAATTCTAGATAGTGGAATCAGGTGTGCTGTGGCTTTGGTTTGATAAAAGTCCACTGTGTCTTAATACTTGCTTTAAATTTACAAGAGGCTTGCTGCCAAGTGATCTCAACTGGACTATTTGTTCTATAAAAAAAAAAAACATGGGTTTAAAATGGATTTAAAAGTGCTGAGCAATTGCAACACATAGATGCATAATTATAGTGAAAAAAAAACATTCTTGAGACACAGCATTGCTTTGCTCATTCTGTTCTTTCAGTATGACAACTGCAAAATGCATATATGAAATGCTCTTAAAATTAAATACTTCATTCCTCTGTAACCTTGCTGAAGTGCAGTCACAGGAAAAGTTCTTTTTTTACTGCTATTTACAGTAACTCTTATCCACAGATGTGCTGTGAAGTAAAAGAAACTTGCTGTTCTCTGCAGTAAATTAAAATTATTCCTAGCATTAAATGGGAACTAGTTCTGGTAAACAAGTTCCATTTCTATGTATAATTTCAGAATTTTAGCTGTAATTGTTGACATATAATTTAGCATCTCTCTGTATTTATGAATCACAAAGACAAAATAAAAGATGTGTGTGATTACTATGCTCCTATATTTTAAAAATGTATAAATGCATTACGGTAAATGTAGAGATTTAATGGGTTTAAAGATAAGCAAATTCAATATAAATATTTGTACATTTGAGACTTAGAGATATGCGTTTCCTTGACACAAAATGATTGGTAAAGCAAATTATGCCACTGCAGATTGTTTCATGGTGAGACATTTGCAATAAACAGCAACAGAACAGTACCATCTTTTTATGACCTCTTAATGGCTATATTTAAATTCATTTTAAAGCCCCCACAGATGTTGTTCATAAATGCACGCATAATGTAGTTTTTTATCTTAATAAAAATGTAAGACGTGTTCTTTCTAAGGGTAAAATGAAATGCACTGTAATTATTTATTTTATAAGCTAAAGTATATTCCTTCAACTGCAATAGAATATCTCAAGAAGTGCAGCTACTAAATAAAATTATTGCCACCATGAAATTTTTCATGTAAATGGTCCAGTTTAGTGGTATCCCTTCATATGTGTTCACCTTGTGGTTTTTAAAAAGTGCTACATAGCAGATGGCATGTATGTGTGTGTATATATATATATATATATATATATATATATATATATATATATATATATATATATAGTATATAAATGAGTATTGCAATATTTGGTGATATCTATTTTAATTGGACTAACAGTCATTTAAATAGAGAAGCTTTCGAGAGAGCTCGTCTATTTAAAATGACTGTTAGTCCAATAAAAAAGATATCACCAAGTACTGCAATACTTATTTTTTTGCATCTGTAGACTAACACAACCAATCTATCTTAACTTATAGACTTATAGATATATGCACATGAAAATAATTCTGTGTCAGATAAATTTTGGATTTTTTAGCTTCTCTAATATCACAGGAATTTATGAAAAGACGAAATGTAATTCTATTTTCCAATTATTATTTTAAACATTGTTCTCACCACAGGTGGACCCTCTGAAGGAAAATTAGTCCCTGGAGATCAAATCATTATGATAAATGATGAGCCAGTCAGCAGTGCTCCAAGGGAGAGAGTGATCGACCTTGTCAGGTATTTATTATGGTTCAAAATTTTTGTGCACTGAAGCAGAAAAAAAAGCCTTACGTTTCTGACAGCCAATGATGAAACATGAGAAAGAAACTGTTCTTTTTATTTCTAGGAGATCATTTCAGCTCATTGAGCAAGTTAAATGAATGCACTAAATCACTGAAATAATGTTACCATATATCCATAGTCTTATAAGTTGAGCAGAAAAATTCCCAATTTTTTTAATGTGAATATTTATTTCTAGATGAAATGTAGATTTTACAAACTTGGCACACAGATGAAGTAGATAGTACACATAGATACAGTGAATACTGAATATTATGTTTTTTGAGGAGATGCATTTGAAAGCTTTGTTTATCACTTAATGTAGCAGATTAAATTATTTTCAGAACATGCTTATTCATACAATTCATCATCACAGGCAATCATTTACTGAGACCTAGTAACCCAGAGCAACCAATCTGCAATTAGCATCCACTGATATAGCTAAGCCAGCCTTTAATTAATTAGCTGCTAGAGCTCAGTAAACAGTTGCTCCAGTTGATGAAATCCCATAGGGATATGTCAATTTTCTACTACCTTTGCTACATTCTCTGTAGCTCTGCTACATCTGTTTATATAAGTATACACATAAACTTTTTGAAAGATGAGGTGTAGGGTTAAATATAATTAAAGTATATATTGACAAAGGTACCAATATGTACCAAATATATATATATTCTTATATTAAAGTAAATGGTAATACACTATTTAAAATAAGCAAAATATACAAGAAACAGAAAATAACTAGTAGGTCCTGATGAAGTTGAAAAACTTAGACCAAATGTGCTTTAACATGGAAAAAAATCCTCCCTGTCCCCAAGCAGTGATCAAACTGAATTAACATGCTATCATATATTCCTACAGATTGACATAATCCCTGATATCATCTTATTTTCAACAACTATCAAAACCTTTTTCAAGCACTCCAGGGTTATTGTTAGAACCAGTTTCTGCAGAAGATTATTGCAGATTTTCACAGCCCTTATAGTAAAGAACCAGTTTTGTAGCTTTAGCTTAAACCCATTTTGTTCCTTCCTATGAGGAGTTCTACTTACCGCTCCTTGTTCCAGTGCTGGTCTCTCAGTGGCGCTAGGAGTGCTGCGGCTTCCTTTCGATGCTCACGTCGGATGCATGCAGGCATGGGGAGTGCACACGGCGTGGGTGCGCGCTTATGACATGAATGCCATGGTCAGCTGACAGGCTCCTTTTCCTATGTAAGGGAGCCTGTCAGTATCCGATTATAGGATCTATTTAGCTGCTGGGTGCTAGTACTTTGCCTTGCTTAATAAAGTATTTTTCTAATCTAGTACCCTGCTTGCTAGTCCTGGTCTCTGCCTGTGTACACCTGCCTGTACCTCTGCTTCAGTTAGACCTCTTTGTCCCTCTGTGTACCTACCATCAGTGGACAGCCACCCCAGGGGTTGCGACCTGGATGCTGTTTGCAGCCAAGCCCTAACTCCCTTGCGGGAGCTCTAGGTGAATACCAACAGCGTCTTAGATTCCGCGCCCTGGTGGTGGCTAGCATCAAGTCTGCTGTGGTTACTAGCCATTGTTGCCATCTCTTTCCCTATTATCCTTCTGAGGGATCCTGACCTTTTGTAACCTGACACTTCCTCATAAAGTGGCTGCCATGTCCTTTGTGTTGTCCTAAAAATGAACAGTTTATTTACAAGATTCTGGACCTGCTATATACTTCTATAATGTTAACATGTCATCCTTTAATTAATGCTTTTCAATGCTCAATTAGTTTAATTCATTATGTCCCTCCTTATAACTTAGACCCACGTTACCCTCATCAATTTTGCTTCCCTTTTTGAGCTTTCTCCAGCTCCAGGACGTCCTTTCTCTGTGAGTCTGCCCAGAATTGGACTATGGATTCA
Organism: Pipa parva; assembly: GCA_019650415.1. Lineage (NCBI taxonomy): Eukaryota > Metazoa > Chordata > Amphibia > Anura > Pipidae > Pipa > Pipa parva. The sequence goes on along the minus strand of WMED01030727.1, from coordinate 447 downwards.
TGGTGAATCTTTCATGTAGAAATGAATTCCACATTAGCAAAGTTCTATCCTTCGACTGATACAAGTAGATTGTTAGCTTTGGAAGCTGTAGATTGTTAGCTTTGGAAGCTGTAGATTGTTAGCTTTGGAAGCTGTAGATTGTTAGCTTTGGAAGCTGTAGATTGTTAGCTTTGGAAGCTGTAGATTGTTAGCTTTGGAAGCTGTAGATTGTTAGCTTTGGAAGCTGTAGATTGTTAGCTTTGGAAGCTGTAGATTGTTAGCTTTGGAAGCTGTAGATTGTTAGCTTTGGAAGCTGTAGATTGTCATTGCATGCTATTATTTTGTCTATGGTTCACCAGTACTCCATATACTTCTTTATTACTACCACTACTACCAATACTACTACCAATACTACCAAATTGAATGTCATTACTAATTGTATATATGCTTTCTATATATTATTTCTTT
>WMED01030726.1:0-10054 GCA_019650415.1 Pipa parva | reverse complement strand
CCCTTGCTAAATGCGCCCAGGGCAACGGCCCTCTCCACCCATACGGAGAGCCGGCCCTGATTATTTGGCATTTTAACCAATCAGAAATTATTTTATTGAATGTTGTTGTGCTATTTGTTTTCTTACAGTAGCTCTAGTGACTGCTCTAGTAAAGAACAGTGGTGACACACTGGTGCAAATGAAGATCATGCTTAGAAAAATGTTTCTGACTAGTTAGTAAAATATTTAGTGAGTGAGAGAGAGAAATACAGTGAGCAGCTAGAATATTTTCCCATTGCGTGCCAAGGGGCATGTATCAGTCTATGATGCACAGAAGATTGTGGCTGGAATGGTGCCCACTGGCTGAGAGAAAGAACAAAGTTTATTTTCCAGCAAAGAAGTTAGTTTCAGCTACGTACAACAACTCACATGTCGGTGCAGGTGATAGGCCCCCATCCCCTGTATCTCCTCAGGGCTTGTGCAGAACAGCTTTGAGTCAACCCACTACCATTCTAATTCTCAGGCTCTTTTCTCTTGATCTACAAAAGTGGAGATGTTGTAACAGGATAAAATAAATAATAAATATGTTTTGATTACAGAGCCAAGAAACTAATGTTTCTTAATAAATGCATCAGACAATCTGGGGCTACCTTACAATTTTATTTACACTTTACAAAGGAGTCATTTTAATGTTTTAGTGTGTGATCGTTGCTTTTCCGCAGCTTCTAGAACTGGACCATAACAATATGGGGAGCATGAAGTGAATGAAAACAATGTCCCGTGAATCAATAAATCTGTTGAAGGAAGGCTAGTGTGTGTACACACAATGTTCTGCAAAAGATATATTGTAATCTAGGTGATCAGACTTCCTTTTATGTTTTACATGTTGTCAAGACCCAAACCATGACCTAAGAGTTAATAATTCAGCCATACTTAGCATTGTCATTTTTTTGGATCCTGGCAATTCATGCCTTGCCATTAGATGTAACTGGACAATGAAGAAAAGTAAAAGCAACTTGTGTGATTCATACAGTATGTCTATCTTATTTCTGTAGTCTTTTGTGTGTTTCCCCCATTTTGTTTGAGAATGCATGCTGGGAACAAAAAGTGGCACTGATTCAATGCCAACAACAAGTTTTGGTATGTATATTAGACACAAATCATATACGGTAGAGTCAGTTTCAGTAACAAATTTGACAAGGCATAGTGCTCTGAATTCACTTGATTGAGTTTGCCACATTAAAATGGTGAATTGGGAGGTTAATGGTAGGGCTCTGTGTGGCATAAAGTGACTATTTCTTCAAAAGTGAAAATGATGACTGTGACTAAATCAATCTACAACTAACTTTGAACTAGGGACAAGTAGACATAAAAAGATGTCATCCTCACCACTATACAGTCAGTTAGTGGTGAGGATGACCTCACTGTACCTCACTGGGGGAATTTTCATCACTCCGCATGACTTCCCATAACTTTGCATCCTATTTGTATTCAACTGACTTCACACTATATATACAACAGCGTCCATAGCAGTCCGTTTGTTCTAGAAATTTATCTGCAGCTTCAAAATTAAGTAGAAGTGAATTTGTGACTAGTTTGGCGATACAACTCGAATTGTCTTGAAGTGAATTTGGCAGGCCTTGACTCTATAATAGGCCCTGAGATGTTAGGAGTTTTAAAAATGTAAATATCATAGCAAAAGTTTATATGGCTGAAAACAAAACACAAGTCATCCAGTTCAGCCTATTTTCCTGCAATGTTGATCCAGAGGAAGGCAAAAAACCCATGAGACAAGAGCCCTTTATCCTCATATTAAGGAAAAATTCCTTCTCATTTCCCAATTTGGGAATCAAGGTAATTCCCTTGATCAAGGTCCCACCTCCAGTTTTCTAGTACCCATAACTTTTAATGTTCTTACACTGAAGGAGCATCCAAACTTATTTTGAACTCTTTAATGGAGTCAACCATGAAAACTTCTTCAGATAGAGTGTTCCATAACCTCACTGTTGTTGCATCCTTATTTTCAGTATTGGCTGGAACAGATGAAGAGGAAGGAAAGAATTAGCCCTGTTCTAATGCCCAAACCCAAAATGCCAATTCAACCACTGATTGAAAGGCAACTGTGAATATCCTCTTAGTTCCTAAAATGCTATGACAAGCTTCTCTGACAATAATATAAAATTATATATAAATACAACTAAAGAAATAGAAAAAGGAACAATTAAAAAGCAATAACAGCCAAGAGCCTTAACTGGACAAATGCAGTGTTTTAAAGACCTGACACAGCTATTCTACTTCCATCATTTGCATAAACACACAGATACAAGAGTTTACTTCTAGCACAAAGCCAAATATGACTTTGGGTGATGGTAACACTAGTACACAGGAAAGCCAAAAGTATGATTGTATGTACCTTTTCTAAACTTTACACAGGTGCATCTCTCCCTCCATTGGAAGCCACCCCACTGCTTTCTTTTCTATTACTTATATACTGTAGACTCTACCATGTTTAGCTTGGGTCTTAATTTCTACTATCTGGCAAGGCATAGGGCTGCTTTCTACCTTAACTCCATGTATGATGTGACAGCAGTGGCCTTCTTGAACTCACAGGTAAGAAAAATCTTCTAAGTCATGTGATGTATAGGGAGTAGTCCTTAACTTCTAATGTAGCAGCTATCCATTAGGCAGATAAGGCAGGAGAGGGGCACATCGGGAGACTAGGACTACTCCCGATGATCTCCTCTAGAAAGTGTTGGAGTGGCCCACCAGAAGATCCCCAGTATGGGGGGGGGGGGGGGGGGGGGGGGGAACAGGCCTGGTGCCATAAAGCATCACTTTTAATATTTTCAGTTCCCTAACTACCTTTGATTATACTAAAACTTGGGTAATTGGCTGTTTTGTAATGTCCTGCAAAACATAATTTATTATAATGGCTCTGAGGTACATACAGACTTCTGGTGGACCCAAAATGCCTCAGTCTGACACTTCCTCTGGGAGAAAAGGCCATGAATTGGCAGCTTTCCTAGGTGGTCACTTTCCCCACCCCTTTGCCCTCCACTCCAGATACCCATGACTTTTTTATTTTCAAAAACATATTCATACTATTTGACTTTAACTGGTGGGAGAGGGCCACAGCAGTTCTAGCTGCTTTTTTTTTGCTCAATAGCTGACATTTATATTGTTTGGTATAATAAATAGTTACTAGGTGGACTTTATGTTTCATTTATGGTTCCTTTTTAAAGTGCTTTATTACTGTACATATGCAGGTATCAGTACTATTTGCATGTCATTATGGCCCAATATAGATACAGGGAGGCATTAATTACATTTTTCACTAAGAATAGAGCTCCCCTAGTTCTTTATTAACACAGGTGGTTATGCTGCCCAATAGGGGCAAAGGTAACCTGTAACCAACCAATAATCTCCTTCCTTTTGAAGTTCTCAGGATGATAAAATCTCTATTTACAGCAATTAGCTATTTAAGTAATTCAGGCCTACAGGCAGCATTGTGAGCACTTCAACATTAATAGACATATTTACCAGATGTGTGAATTTGCAGCAATCTGTCACATGATCACTTACTTTGCATATTCAGCAATGATTATTTTCTGCAAAGTGGCAAGACAGTATGCAACATTGAATTGACCACCTGGATACTTCTTCCACTAAAGTGCTAAATTAAGCGGCCCTGCTATTAAACACCCTTTGAGATGACATGTTTGAAGCTCCTGGCTGACCTGCAAATAGGGATTTGGTTCCTGTTGTAGAGTATGGTAAGTGTGCCACATAGTAGTTAGGCCAGTGCCTACCTTTTCCTTACAAGGAGTGAATAAGGGGTGGATCCCAGAGGTTGAAAGCTGAAAATCCTCACATCAGGTAAGATAATGAGAGTCAGTGAAGGTCCTCCAATACTTTTCTGGGAATGTGAAACAAAGGTGCACAAATCTGTTATTACATTGTCTGGAATACCAATTCTGTATTGTAAATACCCAGTTTATTTTGTGATTATAGCCCATATATAGTCTATATACTAGACTAGACTATACTAAACATATGTTGTAAATCAGGCATGTCAAACATGCGTCCCGCGGGCTGCATGCAGCCCTTTACAGGCATATCTGCGGCCCGCACAAAAGTCTCAAACTTTGTCTCTAAAATTTAGAGACAAAGTTTGAGACTTTTGTGCGGGCCGCAGATGAACAAAACTCACGATCAGCACTTCCGGCTCTTCATTCATTGGCCGATATCCCTGTATATGACCTGCTTACGTGATCAGCAGACGACCAACTAGCTCTGTGTAGTGATGAGCGATGACACAAATAATGCTGGGGAAGAGAAGGTAGATGCGGGAGGGAGACGAAGCAGGAGCCGGCCCGGAGGAGTAGGAAGAGGGTGGGACACAGAACAAGAAGGAGAGAAGATCTTGCCCCAGCTGCTACTACCTCCTCTCTGACAGCTAGCGCCCTCCCGATGCCAGAGAGATCCCCCCGGCACTAACATGCTTTCTGCATACCTCTTCTCTGTCAGATAGTGCCCACCCGATGTCAGACAGACCCCTGGCACTAACATGCTTTCTGCATACCTCTTCTCTGTCAGATAGTGCCCACCCGATGCCAGAGAGACCCCCCGCACTAATATGCTTTCTGCATACCTCTTCTCTGTCAGATAGTGTCCACCTGAGTAAATTATTAAACTCAGAAAAGAGAAAACGGCTTTTCCGAGTTTAATAAATTTCGCCCATGGTATAATTTTCCAGTTAGTCTGTATTTTTTGCATGACCAGAATATGTGAAATAAGTTTCCCACTTTTGTGCCACATCTCCAGCATCTATTACTAACTTGTGGCTATATTTTGGGTAGTTTTCTGGGGTGTTAGTTTACATTTTTTAAGGACTAAATACCCAGTTTTGCTTGGTGTGCCAATCAAATCTGTTCAAGCTTGAAATGTACCAATCTATGACTAAGCACACAATGGGGTCAGAGAGACAACAGTAAGTTAATTACAGGGACACTTGAATGGCATTTTTGGATTATGACAAACACTAGTTACATAAGAGTCTTAGACAATCTGATGTCACATATGAAGTAACCGAATGCTTGAGTTTATTGTGTGTATGAGGACCAGGAAAGCTCTTCATTAAACTCTTTATGTGAATAGTCCTATTACCTCAGAATCAAACAATTTTCATTATATTAACTGTTAGCTGCCATAAACAGCTAATAATGCTTAAAGTTCCAGCAAAACCGAAAGAGCTTCATACCCAGTCAACTATGAGTAAAACTTATCCAGTATCTATAAAAGAAACAAATGATGAATTAGAAGCAAATGTTCTGGTTTGACTCATAATGTTACTCAATGCTGCAATGCAGGCAAATTCTGCAATGTATAATGACATGAAGTTGATGAATAATGGTAACAAAAAAGTACCAAAGATCAGTGTGCACGCACGTTAGTAAGTCAGGCATATCAAGCACAGATTACAGGAACAGGGAAAGAAACTGTATTTAAAAAAAAGCGAAACACTGGAGAAAGTTAAAATAAAATGGTTCTGTCGGACTGTGATTGACTGAACTTTCAGTTAATTATAAGTTTCTCAAGCAGTTTTTTTTCCTCTAACCATCTGGGCTAAACTCTGATTACACATAGAGGTATATATTCTTTCTTTGGTGGTGTTACAATGTGTTTAGAGGCAAAGCTTCATGTTAGGTAAGCTGCTACTGACTTTTCATACAGTTTAAAATGTATTTGCTGTTTTTATAGTTTAGATTTTGGGAGGTAAACATCCTTTTAAGGAAGCAGTGATGTTTACCTGATGAGAGGCACTCCTGATTGGTTCCAGCAAGAAAGAACATATGACCACCAGCTACTGACTTACCTAAGACTGAAAAGACTGAAGCAGGGGCAGTGTAAGCATACTATCTGCACAGTTATTAATGGGGTTTTTTTTTATAAAGATCCCAAACTTTCCCTCTAAAATATATATTTTTTTTTACTTCTTCAACCTTGACATCTGTCCTTTCCTTTCTAATTACATTTCTGTAAATGATTTTAAGAACATTTTTATTACCAGTACCAGTCATAAATGGAATATGAAAATTACAGGTCTCTGTACAAATATAAACCAATTAAAGACAGGACTCCTTTAGGAAAAAAAAGCAAAACTGTGCAATGTTTCCTTCGAATGGCATCTTCAAAACTATAGCATATTATGCATAGCTTGTCTTATTATAAGTATCGTTACGTTTCCTCACTCTGATTTTCACTGAAATAAGCCTTCAAGGAGTTTTCATTCCTACTGGTGATCCAAATCAGGATAGGGATACTGTTAAAAAACAGAATTCCCTTTCTACATATATACAGATCATTTCTAAACTTAAAGGGAAGGCTTGGGATTTGGGACAAAAAGACAACAATTAAAAGTTAAAAAACATTTTTGTAGTTGATATGTATTAAAAAAAATTAGCCACCGCTCCGGTTTTCCCTCGTTCACCTTTTCATTCTACCCAACTTTCTTCTCCTGTCATTTTATTTCCCCCCTGCGTATACATCTTCCTCATGAGCCACCTCATATACTTCTGTGGGGAAGGCCTGATTGTGCTTTGGAAATGAAGAAACTACTGGTTCCATCAGCCATGGTGGGCCACACAAATTTGATTAAGGATTTGTTAAAAATGTATTGTTTGGTAAAGCCAAAGAAAGGATTCTACCATTCTGATTATGACTATTTTAATGATGTCACTATACCATTGGTGCTTATGGGTAATATTTTATCTTAAAGTAAGTTGCATCAGATTCCATTACTATGGGTAATTTTTTAGAAACAGTGAACTGCCACCAAATTCAAATGTAAATATTTGTGAAGTTTCTTGTGTTGGAACTTTTATTTGTAAAATGTCCCATTATACTAAATACAAAAATGAAGAAAATTTAGGGTATCTGTGCATTATAACATCTGTAGATATCTTTAGAAATTCACCAAGCAAGCAGCCAATCACTTACATGTTCCCATTTGATTCTACCTTAAGCAAGAGATCTCCATTGTGAACCCCTAGATGTTAGTGTACTTTAAAGAACAACTAATGTACCCTATCCATAACTGATATGTTGAAAGTATATGGTCTGCCAGTCTAAACTGCTATATCATAAAAAAGCAAATCAGTACTTCTGGGCTGTTGCACTTGTCTTTTAGAACTGCTGGTGCTATTATTTCAAAGCCGCTATATTGGATATGGATATTTATTAATATGCTAATGAACCCTAACACTTCATCACGCATTGTTTGACTGGATGGAGAATGTCACATGACCCACTGAACTGTGGACATTAATAAGACATGTGGATAAACATTCAGCATCAAGTTGGTAGCTTGAAAAAGAAAGAGTGTGGGTTTTATTGTGTTGCTGAGTTGTAGGATAAATGAACGCCTGTGATGTATAAGGGAGACTTAAGTTCTTCTTTATCTCTTAGCATACCACTGACAGAATGCTGGTGGCATGTACTGGAGGATTTATTGCACAATTTGCACATCCCTAATCAATGGTCTTCCTTATTAGCATTTACTTGATCCATTTTTGTTCAATGCAGATAGTAGCCATTTTTTGTATTAGTACATCTGACTACTAGAACAGCTATTACTGATAACTACGAAAAAAATGATAACCCAAATATTTTTAGATCAACAAGACACCATAATTCCTTGCTGAACGCCAGTGTACTGCATACCTATAGAGTGCCAAAAAAACATCTGAAATGAGGAAACAAGTCACAAAAATGTTCATCTTAGCAATTTGTGATTTACACCTGCCTGAACCTTGTTCTCCTGGCCTGGCAAAGTTCCATTCTGCTTGCAGACTACAAATGCTATTAACAGCTGAGTACCTGGAATCTGTTTGGATGTGTGGGTCACATTCTTTGCCAGCACACCCAGAATGCCATTAGGCCTCCACTTCCAATTGGATAACAAATGTAATGAATCTAGGAGGTTTATTTTAAAAGAAGATGGGTGCAGCCCTAGACATATGGTTGGACCCACATTTATCACCGTCAGTATGCATGTATGTATGGATAATTTTATTTATAAAGCTCCACAAATTTACGCAGCGCTGTACAATTCAGCAATACAAATATAATGCAGACATGCAAAAAGTACATTAAACAATACAAGTATAATATGACAAGGATACTTCACTTTAAGTGCTAGGTTGTGGTTGACACAAGAGGTTGGAGGTCCCTGCCCTGTAGAGCTTACAATCTAAATGGGAGGAAGACTTACATACACAGATAGAAGGGTAATAAGAGCTTGAACAATTTTCTCAAAGGTCAATAATTACAGATATTAAGCATGAATAACTAAAACTATATACATAAAAATCATTCAGAAATAACAGTGCTAGTGCTAGGGTAGGACTTCAGTTTGGTTTTAAAATGATTACTGAAAAAGGTTTAGCATGTGAAAGCTAGATGTCTTTTAGGGGAATCCATCAAAACGGGCAATTGTTTACAGAGGTCAAATAACTCATTCCAACCAATCAGACTTTAGCTTTCATTATGTTAGCTCTTCTGTACAAATGAATGCTAATTACTGATTAGTTGCTATGGGTTACTAGACTTCTGTAAAGGATTGCTCCATTGATGCATTCCCCCTCCTTGTAGTATGCCTTAGGGGAATAAGTTATTGCAAGGGCATAAAAAAGTACAGCCAGAAGGCCCTTCAAGAGTGGTAAAGGTTTAGTGCTTTTGGTGTTAAGACTTGCAAAAACCAGAAACTATTATTCAGAATCAGTGTGGGTAAATGGTGTCTAAGGGGTATGAAAAGTCTGGAAGCAGTGGAAAGTTTGCAGGGGCCTAGGCTAGTAGCCCTCCTGGTTAAAGTATAGTACTAAGGCAGAAGTACCGAAGTAATATTTAAAAGTAACTACTGATGTTTCTGAAGTGTTCAAATAATATAATCCAAAAGAGGAAATTGTCGTATAAATGCCTTAGTCTACCCTTTGTATTTTTCCAAAAGTCTTTGTCCAAGACATCCAAACTTTACTCACAATAACCAGGAAAGACACTAGAGCAGTAAATGCAAACAGAGTTACTCTTAATTATACAAACAACTTGTTTCAAGTCCCTGCGATTCAAAACATGTTGTGTGCATAATTAAACTACTTCTATTTGCATTTATTGCTCTGGTTTCCTCATTGGTTATTGTGGGAATAAATTGTGCAATGCTACTGACAATCTAGCCTGCATTGACTGAATACCTAAATAGTCATCTAGCTATCACATTGCCATCATTAAAAAAAGCAAACTCCACTGTGGTTTTATACTACAGCTGTGGAATAAATAATTAGGTTTCATTAAGAGCAACTGACACCTTGTGTTTGTGTGACAGGGTGTTGGAATCAACATCGGTATTCATAAGCACTAAGTAGCCTAGTGGAGCTTTACAAATACAAATATACATACATCTTTTCTCGAATTAGAAGCAGAGCCCATGCACAAGTGAGAGGGTTTAATTGTGTGCTCCTGGGTATCAACATAAGTAGAATTCTACAGAAATAATCGAGTAGCGTTCTACATGGGTTAACTGTGTTGTCCTGGATAAAGCAAAGCAGGGATGCCTGGAATCAGTGTACAAAATATTTACATTTCAGTTTTAGCAGTGGCTATGAGCATATGGGACAATCACTTCTCCTGAAAAAAAAATAGCACAGGTTTGAAATAGCCCTTCTATTATGGCAACTTTCTATATCTTTTTTTTCTCTAGCAAATAATCACACAATTCTAAGGTACTGATACAGTTACTTATTTCCATTGGCTAGCTTTCCTCTGCAGGAAATAAAACTTGCCTCACCTGGCCATTTACAGACCTTAACACCTGTTGAATAGTAAATGGACCATTTAGCAAGGAAGGCAGTTGCTACTGTGCAAGGTAAGAGCTCAGAGCCGCCTCAACCTGCTAAAAACCTGACACTTCCTGCAAAACTATGGTGGTGGGGCTCAGTGCATTTTGCACTGGGGCTATACCACTGTATATACAGTCATGGCCAAAAGTTTTGAGAATGACACAAATGTTAATTTTTACAAA
>WMED01030725.1:0-10054 GCA_019650415.1 Pipa parva | reverse complement strand
GGCAAACTAGAGTACCAAGAAAGATTATCAAAACTGGGCTTGTTTAGTCTAGAAAAAAGATAATTAAGAAGTGACCTAATAACTATGTATAAATATATTAGAATTCAGTACAGAGATCTCTTCCACAATCAATTTATACCAAGAACTGTAAGTCTAACAAGGGAGCATCTTCTGTGTATAGAGGAAAGAAAGTTTCTGCATCTCCATAGAAGGGGATTTTTTTCTGTAAGAACAATGAGACTATGGAACTCTCTGCCTGAGGAAGCTGCTATATGTTAATTCCATTAAAGAGTTCAAAACTGGTTTGAACTCTTTAAGAACGTTACAAGTTATGGGTACTGGCCAACTAGAGGTGGGATCTTAATCCAGGGAATTATTATGATCCTTCAGTGTAAGAACATTACTAGTTATGGGTACTGGATAACTGGAGGTGGGATCTTGATCCAGGGAATTATTCTGATCCTTCAGTGTAGGAACATTACACGTTATGGGTACTGGATAACTGAAGGTGGGATCTTGATCCAGGGAATTATTCTGATCCTTCAGTGTAAGAACATTACAAGTTATGGGTACTGGATAACTGGAGGTAAGGGTCTTTATCCAGGGAATTACTCTGATTGCCATATTTGGGGGATGGAATTTTTTCTGACTTACAGCTTTACCCTGATTATTAGGCTTGCTTCTGACTCTCCTGAATTCCTGATCCCTGTTGGTACCGCATTTTGGTTTACTGTTTACCTTTCCATTTTTTCTTTTACCCCCTAGCCTGTTTCTGGATTCTTCTCCTGTTGACTCTCTTGCACTAGCAACTGACACTGACATTAGCCGCTTCTAGCTCCACGCACTTGTCAGCGTGTCTGTAGTGTCAGTGCTCTCAGCGCCAATGCCGGTATTCCTGCTGTCTCGCCGGGTCTCATCTTACCCTTTGGGCAAAATTTATTAAAGGCGAATTTTGAATTTTCAAGCAAAATTTTGAAATTTTTAGAAATTTTGAAATTTTAAACTTGATTGGCATTTCAACATTACAAATTTGAAAAAATGTCAAAATTTTGAAAAATTTCAAAATTCGATCGATCGAAAATTTACGACTTTAATAAATTTTGCCCTTTGTGTCTAACTGCCAGCAGTGTTAGATGGGGCCGCTAGTTCTCCTAGTCCCTATTCAGTCACGCAGCTCTAGTCCTGATGTGTCCCAGCTGTCTTGATTAGTTCTCTGCAGCTGTTGGGATCTGCACTAGCTAAGATAAACTAGAACTCCCAGCAACCTCAGCCATACTCCCTAGTGGCTATGTTCTGCTTAGGCTCTGAGGTTAACCTATGACTTTTTTGTGAACCCGTGCACAACCTTATTCTAATTATCACAAAAACAGGCTGAACTGGATGGTCTTGTCTTTTTTCAGCCTTATAAACTACCTGTATGTTACTATGTAACTGAAATTGAAAAAATGAGTCCAAGTCATGAGGCACAGTCAGAAATAGTTAGAGACCAGGCAAGCGGTAGTAATCAAGGTAAAGATTAGACATAAGTAATAAGTATGCACAGGTAGCAAATGTGATATATTATAGCAGAATCCAGATAAACTGGAATCAACTTGAGCACCTGAAACATAAATGCAGTTGTTCCTGTCCTAGTGCTAATTATTGTAGCTTGCACAGTAAACTTGTTACATGAATCATGGATCCAAACTAAAACTGAAATCCGGCACAGAATCTTCTCTTATCATTGATAGGGAACTTAAATTTTTTTTTTTTTTTGGTATTTGCTAATTTTTTATACAGTGCTGATATATTACGCAGTGCTTTACAGAGGTTCGTTGTTCACTTCAGTCCCTGCCCCGTGAAGCTTACAATCTAGTTTCCCTATTCAGTATGTTTTTGGATTGTGGGAGGAAACTGCAATGCCTGGAGAAAACTCCATGCAGAGACCAAGGTCCAGAGTGGAATCGAACCCAGAACTCAGCGCTGCAAGTGCTGACCACTGAGCCACTGCAGTCTGTCTGCTTCTAAAACACAAAATGGTAGAAGCATGGCTTATTTTCCATCCTAACCATTATTTGTTGGGGAATGGGAGTTTTTTTCGGCAAACATTTTCATTTCCCATCATCATTTTAGTAGTTTTTTTTTTTTATATAACAATATGCATTGTAGTAGTATTGTGATTTTCTGTGATACAAATGATTTCCTGCATGGAAGAATAAAAGGGAGTGGACTTTAATGTCTGCAGATGTTCTCCTGCTTATGAACGTACCTGAACTTACAAGCCAACTACATTAGAAACTGGTGGAAACAGGGAATGCCTTCTGTCCTGCCTAAGAGGAAACAGGAAGGGAGAGGAGATAGACATGGTGAAAGGATTAGCATGTGCTAACAGCGACAGCTGCTGTTATTTGAGCAGGTTCCTTCTTGTTTTTTCATGGTGACAGCCTGCACTTTTGGATTTCTTTAACTGGAGTTCCCTTTCAGGTTAACCAAGTGTATTACATGATACCAAGGGATTAGTGCTTTTTGTAAAACGATTGCAACTGGAATATTTTCATATTTAGCACAGACTTCCATTGGTGTTACAATCCATATAGCAACCAATCAGGGATTAGCTTCAGTCATTTTAATACAAGAGTAATTTAACAATGCGTGGTTGCTATAGGTGACTGCATTTTGCTTGTATGTTTATGAATAGATCCCTTTAGGCTTGGGCTACACTGTGCAAAAATGCACATATTTACCTAATAGTTGCATGTAAAAAATGTGCAGTACCCTCATTGTATAATATAAGTCTATGACTTAGAGTTAGGGGTTTTTCCGCACACAGAAAAACTTGTGTAGTAAAACATAATAGCATTAGACTTCTAATTATACATATTGCCAATCACTAAAGAGACCCAATACTGCAATCCTACAGCTCTGCTGCATGACTATGTAGTGTGTGCATTCATACTCTTTCTATACTAGTATGTGTGTTACGCATTTCACTTTGTTACGGTGCATTTTGGGTAGAAATATTTTCTACATTTCGCCTTGTTTTAGATTGCTTTGTGTTTATTTTTTTCCCTGCAATATACAGTATCATTTTTCTCCTATTGTTTTAGCTCCTTGTTCCCCTTCTAGGCAGACTCCTGTATCGAAGAACATTCCTGTAGTATCTCCTTGTTTGGGACATACTAGGAGTTTCCAGTAAAGGTAGAAACAAGTGGCTTTGTATTTTGTGCTGGAACTTACACTATTTTTAAGGTTGTTTTGTTTCAGAACAAACAAAACAATCTATTTGCACATTTTTGTTTTGGACTTTACCTCCATGATATCCTGCTATATATTGAATGCCATGTTGAACTAGATCAGGTGTGGGCAATTAATTTTCCAATGGGGCCACATGAGAAATTGGAATGGTTTTAGAGAGCCAGAGTACATCCGCCCAGCACCTAGGCCATTTATCACACACCCTGTTTTCGCAGGAAACCCCTCTCTCCCTGTCACTTCTGGAGCATCATGTGTCCTACTCGGAAACTCAAATATTTGTGCATCCTGTCCTGTAATCGGACCCCTCTGTGTGCAGTTTGCCAGTCTTGCCGTTTCAAACACAACAAACAGAATGTTTTCCATCGTCTTTTAAAATAACTGTTAACGTAGAGACTAGTGATTAAAGTATTCCTCACCTCTGAAAGGAAGCATAAAATATTTCCTGTTCATTGATAAAAGTAGGCCAAAGCATGATGTAATAATAGCTGCTCTCTTTTTTTTCCTTTTTAATTTCCATTTACAGAATGTAATTGATGTACGTGGATACCAGTATTCATTTGTCATGAAGGGAATTCCGGAGTCTTTCTGCATTTCTCAGTGACTAAATGAATGCCTAATGCAATATGAGGGTTAAGTTCGAGTGTTTGATTTCACTGATACCAATTCTATTTTAAGCACATTTACGCAGAGTGAGAAAGAGATGTCGCCATTTCTGCTCAATTGTGTTGCCTCGTTACGTTGATGACAAATATAAGTAATGTTCTCTGATCCCAAGTATTTGAGTATTTGAGTAGTGAGTAAAAGTTCAGCTGTTGTAAAGAATCTGTCGGTGACACATTGGTTAGCACTGTTGCCTTGCAGCGCTGGGTTCTGGGTACACTTCCATCCTGGTCTTCATCTGCATCGAGTCTGTATGTTCTCCCCGCATCTGCATGGGTTTCCTCCCACAATTCAAAAACATACATCTGTGTCTGTCTATGTGTGTAAGACTAAATAGGGAAACTAAATTGTAAGCTCCACAGGGCAGGGACTGAAAGTGAATGACGAACCTCTGTAAAGTGCTGCATAATATATCAGTGCTATATAAAAGGATAAATACAATACATACTAATAAAACATTTCAAGCGCTTATAATGACTTTTGTTTTTACCACAGCCAATGAAGATCTTTAAAGCACGCAAGAAATTGGTAAAGACCAAACAATAGCTGACACATATGAAACAAAAATAACTGCTCCCATTGTTTAAACATCAGGAAAATGTATCAATGGCAATATTTCCAGAGGTCTAGCAACCAATCAGCTAGTTTAAATACTAGTGTATGGGATCTAAAAGAAAGCCAACCTCTAACTGGTTGCTGTGGGTTCTTAAACATTAACATTTAAAGTCACAAAGGATTTTGTTGAGGTGAACTGGATATAGAATAATAAAATAAGCCCTATTGGTGTTGTGTGATTAAATGTATTAAACTAATTTATATAGCAAAATTAAATGTATCTGTGATATTTACCATGACCAATACATAGCTTTCCCAGTGCCCCATTAAGTTCAGTGTTTGAAGATTTCAAAGTAAAGGGCTGTGTGTAAATATGTTGGATGCAGTCCAGGTCAATCTTTCACATTTAGTCAGTATTTAATGAGGAGACCTGGCAACCTTCTCAGAAACTTTGTTCTTAAAAAAGTCATTGTCTCGGCTGGATAGATGGTGCTACTGTATGTGAATTATTACATTACTAGACAGCAATAAATGAAATCGCCTTACAGGGAACAGCATATGAAAGAAAACACATCACACTAAATGGCAAAATTTAATAAAACCGAAAATACCGATATTGCAATATCAAATTTACCAATATTGAGAAATTTTTACTGATATTGCAATATCGAACATCAAATTTTCGATATTGTGATATTGAAAATTCGATCGAAATTTTTCAATCTGATTTTTCAATAATTTTCTAATATTTTTAATCAATGTTTTTTGGTCGAAAACAGCCTTTTCGACTTTAATAAATTTTACTGGAAATGATCAAAAAAGTATCTAAGAAGGAAGCACAAACAATGAACTATATAGTGCTTTATCCTTGAATGATATGATAGTAAAAAGCCAAAAACACCTCCAAAGATGAACATGTAGAAACGAGTGATAAGAAATAACAATAGTGCACAACACCCAACAATTGTGCTATCAGGTCACACAGGTGATTTTTAAATGCTCACCAGAAGCACTAATAAACAAGGCTTTAAAGATGAATCGGACTTCATAACGTCACTGCATCAGATGCCATATTCCAAGGGTATATATTTCTCATATCCAAGAAAAGAGAAAGATTCCATCCATCAATGTGTATTTTTATTAATTGTTAAGTATTAAATGTGACAGCTAATCAAGTTCCCCACAGATCAGATTCAAGTGCTGTGCCTCACTATGGGATTTTATATATATGTGAGTTAGATGACAAAAAATACAAACAGGTACTGTGTATGCATACCAATCATTAGTTTTTAAAAAATGCTGTAAGCATGAACATGGAAGTATGCAGTACCTGTTTGTTTGTAGCTGCGTAGCTCAACGCGTTTTGCCACCCCTACGTGGATTCTCGTGGCTTCATCAGGAGAAAAATGGTAAGTGTGTGCATATGAATATATATTCTGCCCCTCTATGCTTCAAACCTCACTCCAATCTTTCCCAGTGAGTATTTGCTCAGTGAGCAGCAAACTCCTTTCTAGGTTATCAGTGTTTCAAGTTGCTCTTTAAATACAGGATCTGGGCTTCCAAATGAGCAACGTGTGCACAATTTTCAGAACAGTATTGCACCCTCGAACGGCTGCTCCAATAGTGCATACATTTCACAAGCTGTACACTGGACAGCATTATCTAGCATGGAACGCATAATAAATGGGAACTCACAGGTATTATCAAACAAGGTAGAAACAAATATGGTTTACAAATACAGTTTATGCAGTTACGTTAAGCCCAAACTTCAACAGGTAAAAACAAGTAAATGAGCAAAAAATACAAATCACTCCCCTCTAAAGCTCCCTTAATCACAAGTCATACTTAAGAAAAAACACTTTCCCCCTGAGACTGTGCATGCCCAGAGAGGTCCAGCCAATAGCTGATTGACTGGATATCTCTAGGCATGTGCAGTGCCTTTTACGCCAATCGCTTCTGCTATGCATGGATGATGTGGAGGGGACGTGGGTATGTCATTGTGCTTCTGGCGATGCCACAAGTGAAGTTAAAATAACTAGGTAGAAATTTAAGCAAAAAAAAAAAAAAATGTCTGCCACATAGTTAAAGGTTAAAAACTAAGGGTTAACACACATTTAACCCTTGATTTATATCTGCCTTTACATACCCTTTAAAATCCTTTCAAAGCTTTTCCCCTGAATTTACCTGCAGTGTGTGCTGCAAAGCAGATGTCCTCTTTTTTCCCAGAACCTACATTTGTAGCTATTTTCTAGGCCTCCTACAGTTTCCTTGAAATCAAGATCCGCTTTATTTTGATTTCAAGAAAGAAATAATCCTATTAGCACTGAGTATATATTACAGTAGGAATGTAAATGTGCAGTTGAGTTGCTACCTGAGTTTACCTTCCATTGTTCATTAGTACTTCTACATATCTGAAATACTTAAACAGGTAATGTAAATACTCCACAGTCTTATTTTGGATTGAATTTTGTAACTGAGAACAGGGACTCTCTTGTTATTAGTCACACCCTAGGCAGAATATTACAAAAGAAGTAAATCTATACGCACTATGTGAACAAACTCTGTTTTGAGATGCAACATTACTTTTTTTGACATATGAAATATTTTTACTGGAACATATAGAGAAAGAAAAAAGATTCTCAAATCAACTGTCAGATGTGCCATGTGCTCAATACAAATTCAAATCAGCCACTTCATTAAATACAGTCACAGAAATACTAAGCAGAAACCATAAAGTCAATACGAGGATTACAATAGATATTAGAGGGGGGAGGGTTCATTGAAATGAGTCAATCTTTCTTTTTTTGATTTTTAAGATGTATTTGGTCCATGTAAATGTCCATCTAAACCACAGTTTTTGTATTATGTCTTAATTCATATAAAAGTCATTTATGTAAGTCATGGGTTTTCCAAGAAGGGGTAAAAAAAGCACCCCCTACTTTAAAGAACTAAACAAGTTGAATGGTATTTTCTGTAATTTATTATATGAAACAACAGAAGAAAGGGATCAATGAGTTATCATTTTAGCCTAGAAAGTAATCTGGCATCCTTACCTCCCACCCCCCCCATTTCCTTGGCTAAGGGGTGGGGGAATAACAGATCATAGCAAACAGGGCAGCAGTGTAGGATTACAATACAGGTAGGGTGCCTGACCTATAGGCTAGTACCAGCAGCCAATTTTCTACAAGGGGTAGGCTTAGTATATAAATATAGGGCTTATCTCTCCCCAATTCTCCATTATTAGGAGCTGTCATTGAAGAAAGTTCAAGTGTGAGTCCACAACCAGTGCAAAGATGTGGATGCTCTGGTATTCAAAATAAAACATGCCATGACTGCTAATGACAAATTTAACAATAAGAAATGGCTCAGTCTCACTATTTGGTATAGGTACTCACACCAGTGGTAATAGCTGTATGATCTGGAGACAGAACGGACTCCTCCTCCAATGGTTAAGTTGTAAAACATAATTTCTCCGGCACTCCAGCTGTATAAAATCCACTTTTATTGTTTCATTATCAAATCAAGATCCAAAAAATAACATGGCAGCGCTTATATGTTTCACCCTGTTCAGCGCTTGGTCATAGTCAAGTGCTGTCATGCTATTCTCTGCATTTTTTGGATCCTGATTTTAATGAAATAATAAAAGTGGATTTTATACAGCTGGAGTGCCAGAGAAATTATGTTTTACATGACTGCTAATGGCAGCGAGTGGTTAAAACAGTTGCTGAACCCCCCCCCAATGCCTGCTACCCAACCGAGTGGCTGGAACACATCTTCCAATGAACCTTAGCCCAAGCACAGAAGGTGATCCTACGCGCTGCCAGAAAGGAAAGCACAGGCAGGCAAATACAAGTCTTGTGTGTCAGCCTCTAAATGTGGCAGCTCCTTCACAGCTAAATGGTATTTGGTGCAATTTATTATCTGCAACAACAGAAGAAAGGGATCAATAAGTTATCATTTTAGCCTAGAAAGTAAGCTCTACGACTCACTGGTTTGACCTGAATGCTGATCTTAGTGCTTTATGACCTGTCTATATAAAGATGTTAATAAAACTGATCATTTTCAGAGGAAGTAAGTTTAAAGGGGAACTAAAGTGACAATGGCCAAAAGTGATAACTAAACACTTACCAGCTCAATAAATTAATCATTGTTTTTAAGAGAATGAATCAGAATATCTTGGTTGGAAAAAGCTCATACCATTTCTAATGAATGAGTCTACTGTATATTAATATAAACACTGGCCTTTGTTGAATATATTATTAAAGGAGAACTAAAGCTTGCTTTCTCTTGGAGTGATTCTTATCATCACTCCAGCACTGCCTCCTGCTTCAAAATAGAGTCAATCTTCTTCTCTTCTGTTCCAGCATCACAATCATCTTCTGGTTTAGGTTCCTGCATTGGAGCACCGTGCAGTCTCCCAAAAATATACTCACAATTATGGAAATGAAGAAACCACCCACAGGAAGCTGAGCTGCAACCCTTCATTGGGTGAAGGTGTAAACGCTACATATTTCGGGCACCCTGAACTTTATCAAGTGTTCTTGATAAAGGAAACATGCCTGAAACATGTAGTTCTGTTGAGCTACTCTAGTCTGTTGCATAGCAGTCCTCTTCTTCCACAAATCTATCCACTTCATAAACAAGGAGAAGTGAATGTACGACTATTTTGGTGATGCAACTTTAATTTCAATCCAATTAAATGCCACCAAAGGGACCCTGCAGGTTTAAAGGGGCCAGACTAACTGTAGCAAAGATAATTTGGCAAGTGAATTCATCCTTTAGTCAATAAAACCCTTTGTGTGAAATGTCACCAAAAGTATTAACAGGAACCCTGCCATATTTGCCACTATTATTTCAAAGTGACTGACAATATAAATTCAAACTCACTGAAAATAAGTAAATAATATTACAAAAAAACATTTGGCAATTGAATCAAACTTATAGATTCATAGATAGTGTGCCGTACAAATATTTTACTGATTTTTTTGTTTAAAGGGGAACTATTGCCTCGCAAATTAAATGCAAAAGATACATATTTATGCTGTGCTATCCATATCTGTAAACATACTGTAATTTATAAATGTTGCAAACTTTTTTATAGAATGTTTAATAAGACTTTACTGTAACAACTTCATTTCACAGTTTACCATCAGTGGTTCTGAATAGAACGTTCAGTGCAACGGCATCAGATTGAACAGACAAGATTTCAATCCAATTAAATGCCACCAAAGGGACCCTGCAGGTTTAAAGGGGCCAAACTAACTGGTGTAAAATTACATTTTTTTCTAGGAGAGATTACAGTAAGAAAGTAGAACTGTATTATCAACAGAAATCATTTTGCATTGTAACTACGCACTTGCAACTATCACAGTTCAATTTAGCGTTTATAGCAGCAGTTCTCAACCTTGTTGAGACCGCGACCCCCCTCTGACGTCACCGCGCGGCGCAGCGTGATGACGTTTCGGCCGAACGTCATCACGTACGCGCGTCACGAGGTGACGTTCGGCCGAAATGTCATCACGCCGCGTGTCACGTGATGACGTTGCGGCCAAAACGTCATCACGTCGCGCGTCACGTGATGACGTTTACTGCCGACGTCACCCGC
>WMED01030724.1:0-10054 GCA_019650415.1 Pipa parva | reverse complement strand
TTTTTTTTTTTTTTTTTTTAAATTATGTCATCCATGATGATGTCATTGATAATGACATCCTAGATTTAATCAATGATGTCGTCAATGATATCCAGGAGGATGTCATCCATGATGATTTCATAGTTGATGTCATCAATAAGCATCATCAATGATGTCATTCATGATGTCAGATGATGTCATCAATGTCGTTCATGATCATGTCATCGATAACAACATCCATCAATGATGTCATCCATGATGTCACAGTTGATGTCATCAATTGTGTCATAATTGATGTCATTCATGGCGATGTCATTGAAGATGTCAGCCACAATGATCTCACAATACAAGGATAATATCACAATGATACTTCACTTTAAGTGCCAGGTTGCGATTAACACAAGAGGTTGGTGGTTCCTGCCCCATAGAGCTTACAATCTAAATAATACTATATATACTTATAATACATCAACATGACATGAGCACAGATAACATCATCACAAACGATGTTACAGTTGACATTATTGCCGATGATATCATCACTAATGACAATGATGATGTCATCACCGATATCATCAATGATACAATCACTGATGACATAATCAATGACATCATCACCGATGACATGATTGATGACATAATCAACAACATAATTGCTGATGACATATATGCACTCCAGATATGGCAATCAGAATAATTTCCTGGATCAGAATCCCACCTTCAGTTATCTAATTAGTTCAGTCACTTTTTCTCTGTTTCTGTTTTTTTTTTACTTGTGCTACTATTTTCATCATGCTGCTTTTCATTACTGCTTTATTAGCACACTCATTGATGCCTTCAGAGGTAGAGTTTAGATGAAAAATCTGTATGAAAGAAAAGTGCAAAAAAGTGCACCACATAGTGCTTTAACTGTCATATAACTTTAAAAGATTCAGAAACTAAAGTCCCAAATAAAGAAACCACTCAGACAAGTGAGTGAGTAAAGTATGAGAAAATGAATTCCACTGTGACACTGCACACTGTGTGTGAACAACGTTATTATTAAAAGCTCACCAGATACATATAATAGACCAGCATGTAAAATAGATCAAGGTGTTGAATATCCTCTTTCTCAACTTCTAACAGATTCTTCTATGCTGGAAGAATCTGTTAGAAGTGTCACAGTGGAATTCATTTTCTCATACTTTACTCACTCACTTGTCTGAGTGTTTTCTTTATTTGGGACTTTAGTTTCTGAATCTTTTAAAGTTATATCATAATTAAAGCACTATGTAGTGCACTTTTTTGCTCTTTTCTTTCATACAAATTTTTTGGAATATCATATTGACGGAATAAGAAGCGGACTCCAAGAGAGAGAGCAGCATGTATTTTGATTTATCTCTTGCCGTTCACTTGTTATTCAATATCTTTGGACATTTATTTTGGACTTTTAGTTGATTTAGTAGCGCTGCTTGTGTTTGTTATTCACTTTTAGATGGAAAATGTCTTGTAAATGCAAGAATAAGGTTTGTATATGTTCTATAGGAAAAAGAACTTAGCCATTCATTTTTAATTAGTATATTTAGGTATGGAATGAGAGTAGCCAAAGAAAATGGTGAGGGTGCATGATAACTGATTAAGGGGCTAATTCACCATTGTGCGAAGTGAGCCGCGAAGCCTTCGGCTCACTTCGCAAATGGTATTATGCGCCCGCTGATGTCCTACATGCGGACATCAGCGAGCGCATTAAAGGGATTCCATTCTCGGCGAGGAGACTCGAGTGCTCTCGCCGAGACTGAAATTCCTTTAATGCTCTCGCTGATGTCCGCGTGCAGGACATCAGCGGGCGCATAACACCATGTGCGAAGTGAGCCGAATGCTTTGCGGCTCACTTCGCACCATGGTGAATTAGGCCCTAAATCTTGTTATTTTGGTTGTGTGTCATCCAAATTCCTAAGTTACTTTGCTTACTAGGAAAATATCTATTTGTATATTCATTGTGCACCTGAGCAAAATGAGTGTAGTGTCTCATAGTGAGGTTATATACTCTAATTTAGCTAGATATACTGTATATACCCACACAGGTTGCAATACAGTCAAGTTTATCAGCAACCAAACTGCAAATGGGCAATCAGCAGTCACTGGAATTATCAGGATATTGTAGATGGTGACAGAACTTCTGCCAACAAATGATAAAACATATATCGCAAACTGGATTAACCATTAAAAAGGGATTTTTTTTATAGAGTTTAACCAGTGGGGCTTATGATTTTGGGCATTTTTGATTTTGATGCAGTGCAGTGTTTTCAAAAAGAATGGTTGACTATATCTCCATGTTTGTTCATCTTTGGTGACTTAAGCAATGATCTGCCTAATAGAGTGCCTTAAATACATACTTCTTCAGTAAATCTGGGCATTAATAAAGGTTTATGAAGGCAAAACGCATGAGAAACCATTATAACATAGGTGTATAACATTTGTGAACTTTATATTTGTATCAAGCAGACTAAGTGAAACATATTACTGACTATACAATGTTGTCAATAGTGCCCAGATACAGATCTGGCTAAAAGACTGTGTGGCATGAAGCAAGACCCAGTTACAGGGGCCATATATCAACGAGATGACTGGGATCCTGCTTTAAAAGAAAAGAAATCTAAACAACAGGGAGGAGAAGAGGAAGAACTGGGGGAAGAAGAAGAGGAAGAAGAAGATCAAGAAGAAGAGGTAACACTATTTTGCTGCACTGTCATTATATAAAATATCATAGGTAAGGTTCTCCAGCAGTAGATGAAAGTTTTTTATTTTTGTTTCTTTCCCTTAAAGAACTAACACAAGCAAAATTTAATCAACTCGGAAAAGGTCAATTTCACCTTTTCGAGTTTATTCCCGTGAGATCGTGTCTGTTTCTCTCGGTAAATATAGCGATTTTTTTTCTTGATATTTACTGACCAAAATGCTTCGATTGAGTTTTTCAATCGAATTTTTCAATGGAAAGGTAGCCATACTACTAAAAAGCTACTAGTAGTACTACTACACAAAAAAATGGCAGTGAAAGGTTTCAGTCTATAAATATCGATCCAAAAAAATCTTGCGATATTTACCATTAGAAACAGCCGAGATCTCGCAGGAACAAACTCGAAAAGGCTAAATCGTCCTTTTCCAAGTTTATTACATTTTGTCCTTTAAAATGATATATATACCTACTTATCGGTGATTTTATAAACAAATATTAAATCCAGTTAAAGACTTTTTGTGTATTGAGAGGTGGAAATATCAGCAATACCAGTACCTAGTGCTTTCATAACTTTTTCCAGTGTCACATAACAGATTTATCAGTTTCTGTTAATCTCAGACACTCTGAGTGACTGAGTTTCCACACGCTAATCTGTGAAATGCAGTTCTGGAGAATCCGAAAGAGTGGCTGCAACAGTTTGCCAAATTCAGATGGTGGATTATATTAGGTACTGTATTTATGTTAAGGTTATCATATCGCCACCTCAACAATGTATTAAAAAAAACTGTTTCAGGTTTATTTTGTAATAAATGTTTGCCAAATTTGGATGGTGTATTATATTAGGTACTGTATTTATGTTAAGGTTATCATATCGCCACCTCAACAATGTATTAAAAAAAACTGTTTCAGGTTTATTTTGTAATAAATGTTTGCCAAATTCGGATGGTGTATTACATTAGGTACTGTATTTATGTTAAGGTTATCATATCGCCACCTCAACAATGTATTAAAAATAAATCTGTTTCAGGTTTATACTGTAATAAATGTTAACCTACCAGGTGTTTTATATTACTCAGAGTTAAGGTGGTTATCTGTTCAGTTTATACAATCTTGTCTATGTCCAAGGTTACATATTTGAGAAAATCAGTCTATTGGTATTTAACTTTTCATAAATATAGTTTTTTAATGTCTTTAGTGTTGTATGACATGTAACACTGTTCATGGTTATAGCATTAATAGTGCTAGGCTCTTATTAAAAATACATTAAAAGCAAATTCATCACCCAAAAGTGTTCACCTGCCCCAGGCTGGTGTAAACATTACTCCCTATGGAGTTGGTCCTGTCACATTTTCCATTGATATGGATGTGATATAGAAACAGAACATAAATTCAAAAAACACTACAAAATGGGCTACTATCAACTGAAACAGTGAAATTAACAGCAAAACATAGCGAAACAAATCAAAAAAGTCAAAATGGTCTTTAGAAATAAGCTCTAAAACAGTACTGGACTATGACACTGTTGTATTGCAAGCCTAGTGCTATTAGCCACTACCATCCATTAGGCAGATTAGTCAAATAAAATAAAATAAAAACGCAGGTGAGAAATGAAAATTTGTAAAACTGTAAAACATTTATATGGGCGTATTTTGTTTTCAGGAAGAAGAAATACAGCCATTAATGGATGGGACAGAAACACTTGTTCATAGACCTGAAGACTTCCCAGAAAATGTAGAGGAACGCATAAAGTTATACAAAGACATTCTGCTGCGTCCTGTGGAGGTATAGTATTTATAATTACTTCTGTGTTCAGCACTGGAACAGTTGGGGGGGGGGGGTTATTGACTAAAGTGAGAATTCGACTGTCGATTTCTCAAACAACGGATTCCCATAGTAAATCTGGAACCGGGACAATTTTTCCCATTGTAAAGTCACAACCGCAACAGTTTTAAAGTTGCAACTGCGACAATATTTCCATAGTAAAGTCGAGTCCAAGACAATATTATCATGCTGAAGACGTGACTGCGACAGTAGCAGTGTCTTGCGACTGTCTTTACCTGGCAAATTCACACCTTTACACAATAATTTCAACTTTAGCCAATAACCCCCTTGAAATCATTTGGCAGCAGTGAATTCACTCAGCAAATTATTCTCTTGTTTATTGTCTTATTCGTTTCTGATTTTTTTTTTTTTTTATGTGTATCTGTTTTTATGTTTAAAACCACTTTGCCTAACAAGTGAACAAGCATACATACATACATACATACATACATACCAGTTATTGAAGTGGGCCATATGCACATTTTGAATAAAATTTGATACATTTAATAGGTGCGTAGCAGTGGCTGCTAATCACTTTATTTGACTGTGACAAAGGGAGGCAACTACCCCCTGAAATGTTATACATGTTACCATGCACAGTGGTTAGGTAAAGATAAGGTAAAGCCCTGAATCTCTGAGTGTGTGCTTCCTGTTATTTCTGTGATTTATTTGAAGTCTGCTATGATCACACCAAATTTTTGAATGGAGTCTCACATTTATTTTATTACAGGACTTGATGATTGACCATGATCCTCAATATCTTTTAGAGCTGAATGGAAACCTAAAACCAAATGAAGTTTTTGGAGTAAGTTTATTATGTATAGGGTTTAAGGACACTATATAGGGCGAAATGTATTAAATGCGTAAATTTTACCGATCGATCAGAATTTGCATTTGATCGATTGAAATTTGCTTCGATCGATTGGAATTTGCTTCGATCAATCGGAATTTAATTTCGATCAATCGCATTGCCGGCTTCGCCTTTACTAAATTTCGCCCATTATTTTACACTAGTAAGAATAATAATATTTCTTATCTCAACAGAGCAAGCAATCTGACAGCTTTCTACAAACTAGTTTATAAATTCAGATATAAGAATAAATAATGTTTTCTGTATAGCTTTTCCAAAACTGTATGTTGAACTAAACCAACACAGAAAATAAATGAAGGTAACCCTTTAACTGAGCACATTACTTTTTTGATTGCAGAATGTATTCTCTCATCTTCAATCATTGGGACTTGGAAATGGGGCAGTGGTAATGAAGCTGCAGAACTCTGGAGAAGAAGAAACACTTAGTGACCTCGATGGTGTGAGTATTTAAAAGGAATTTTACAATGTATCTTAATGTCAAGAATCTTTGGGACTTTGAATTTAAGCAGTCATATATTGTTTCTTAACCCTATGGTTAAGATCAAGTGCAGTATTTAAATTGGATGTTGGCTGTAAATGTAAATGATGTGGTTTATTAAAGTGATACTATCACCGGTGGGGTCATTTCCCTATTGTAAAATATCCTAGAAAGTAACTTATAAGTCATATTTTTGTAATTTTTGTCAGTGGTTTCTGTGTGCTAAAAAGATCATGATTTCTGTCATGTTTAATTTTTTAAGGCTGTCATGGGAAGTAGGAATTCTACCCAATGAATTCTGGGTAATGAAGTCCCAGGCTGTACCAGTTTGATTAGTAATGGAGGGTTGAGCAGTGGTTTATCAAATTCAGTGCTACCCTGCAAAACTAAGGGGGTAATTCCCGCATTTAAAGGGATTCCCGTCTCGGCGAAAACAAAAGAGTTGCCTCGCCGAGACGGGAATCCCTTTAATGCACATGCTGATGTCCGCGTACAGGACATCAGCATGCGCATACTACTATTAGCGAAGTGAGCTGAACGCATCGTAACTCACTTCGCTGCTTGATGAATTACCCCCTGAGTATTTTATTAGCGGTCAGAGTTAAATGAGTGAACCATTTTGGTTAATAATGAATGCAGCGATACAGAACTGAAGATTCACAACGGAGGATTAAAGAATAAAACATAAACAATAAATGCAAATCAAATGTCAAGAGAGCATAAATAAAATACTAATAAAGAAATACAAAATAAATGAAACATATCATTATAAATAAATGAGTAAAGGGAAATGAATTGCAGATTATGCATATAAAAATGTATATAACTATAATAATATTATACTTCCTTTTCATTTTAATTATATGGATAATTTGTATTCAACTTTAGAGGAGAGAATGGAATTGTTCTATTTTCCACCTGTAGAGGGCCCTCTACCATTGAATATATCTATACCGATATTTATTTATTACATGTTTTATATGTATGATCTGCAATTTTGCTTTTTTGCAATTTATAAGGATAACAAATTCTTTTAAATGTTTATTCCATCTACTCCAATATGCAGACATTGTTGACATGCCAAGTAGAGAAACAATCAGTAAAATTAGAGTTCTATGAGTTCCTAGAGTGATATTAGTAGTCTGGTTTTGTTCATTTACCTGGGCAATTTTCCTTGTAACCATGGGAACATGTATAAAAATAGAACATTTAATTAGGTCTTTTTTTTTGTTTATTTAGATAAGATTACATTCTGATAACTAATAAATGAGAAGAGCTTTCTCACTTGCAAAAGTAATTTACAACAACTTGTTTGGAAATATCACGTCACCTTTAGTAATCTTTTAGGCCCTTTTCTCAGCATAATCGTGACCAAAAGATGTTACAAATAATCTTCTTGAGTAATTATTTGTTATGCTTCATTGCCTTACTTATGGCAAATCTGGTAAATCCAAATTTGATTGATTTAGATTTTTCGTTGAGCTGTTTAAACAATATTAGTAGATAAGCAACAAAAAAGAATGGTTGTTATGCTATTGCAGGGATTGGCAAAGTGCGGCTCTTCAGCCGCCCTTGTTGTGGCTTGGAGCGCAACTCCCTAGCCCCACCCATGACCTCCGAAATGGCTCCCTCCTCTACAAAGTTTGCCAACTCCTGTGCTATCTAATGTAACTCTGTTTTGTAAAAGTCTATGACAGTGTTAGATTAAATAGGGTTATTAAAAAGAGGAAATAATGAGGGGATAGAAATAACTGGCACAGCATTCATAGGAATTAAAAAACATTGCTTTCTCTAAAGCATAACCTTTTTTATGCTACAGGATGAACTGTTACGGGTGCTTGCATCCAGCAATATTACTGCACCAAGATATAGGTGGCGCAGAAGCAAATGGGGTCAAACATGTCCTGTTGCTTTAAAGGAAGGATTTATCAAAAAGGGATATCCAGAATTTGCTGTAAGGTAAGCAGACATTTTTATATATAAAATGCATTAACTACTTCCTGACTAACAGGCCTTAAAGTGGAGTTATAGTATGTGTCATGTGGTGTTCAAAATTTTAGCCACTTATGTCATTTTATCTGCCAACTGCCTTACTTGGCAATACCCACTGCTTAAAACATGCCTTCTTACCATCCATCACTATTACAAACTCCTAGTTGCTGCCCCATTGTAATTACAAAATTCAGTTGCAGTTTTAGCGTTACTACAATATATTGGCCCAGTAATTTCTCAACTTCTGCATAACTCTCAAGGGTTCAGAGTATCACATTTCCAGAATATCTTTGTTGTCTGCTCCTGCTGAACCCTATATTTTTTTTTCTAGTTTCTTAGATAAAATGTATTTACTGTCTTCTGAAGAAGCACTTATGAAGTTTGTCCAGAATCCTCGTCCATATCTCCTACCTCCTATGCCACTGCCGCCCTGTAAAGTTGCTGTAGTTGGACCAAAGTCTTCTGGAAAAACCACACTGTGTAACCTGATAGCAGATAAATATACAGGAAAGGTAAGTTTGCAAGATCTAGTAATAGTTTTAAAAGCAAGCAAACTTTTAAATTATGATTTTTTTTTTTTTTTTACTTGCATTTCGATTTTGGCTTAATGTAGTTAATAATGTGGATACAAAGCAGATTGTGCAGTGTCTGCTTAGCTGTTCTGATTATATACACAATGATGCTCCCTGCCATAACTTGCATCGTCATTAGAATGACTTCTAAAGTAGTGCTCTAGATGTGCTCTGCAAGAAGTGAATACAGAGATGTGGATGTGGCATGTAATATGTGGCATGTACGCTTACAGAAAATGCAGACCAAATAGTGGTCTTACAACTCAGTATTTTCCACCGCACCTTTCACTGCACTAAACTAATAAAAGCAATATATCAGATAAACTAACCAAGACAAGAGGTTGGAGGGTTCTGCTCCTGCAAGCTGCTAAACAACCTATAAATGAAATAAAGCAAAATTTTAAGCACAGAACTATGCTTAAATATTTATTGAACACTGTAGAAGGCCTAATATATATACTTTAAACTCAGTATAGCTACTGAACCTGAATCACATTTTCTTCAAGAGCAACAACATAACTCAACCAAAGGAAAGCATGGAGAAATAGTTTTCTTTCATTGTAATTTTCAGCTTTTTTATCATAGCTTATCACTGTGAGACTTTGATCAAAACCTTAAGATAGAGTAGTAGCTGTACCAACAGAAGCTCAAAACTGCTGTTTGTTCCATATCTTTCCCTTTTTTCACTACGTATGCTCAGAGAAGCAGAATGTTCCAATACAGTGATTCCTTTGGTTGAATTTGATACATTTTGAACAGTGCTCAGTGAGTGAAAGATAATTAGTTCCTTGTTAGTTTTAGTTCCTGGTGGTTTTCTAAAATTGAAATAAAGCTGCCTGCAACCAAGTTGAGGACCATGTTAGTTGTCCATCCAAAGAACTCCAAAGTATGGAGATTGTTTCTTATATTCCTTGTTCAAACATCCACTTTGCCATTCCATGATCAAAGATATACAAGGATTAGTTTATATACAGATTACCTATCCTTTATGCTAGACATATGCGGTACCTTGTAGTCCCCAGCCTTAAATCCTGTATATTGGACAAATGCATACACTATATGTACATATCCCAATGAATAGTATGCTACCATTGCATTAGGAGTGCAACATTAATTAGTTTTAACTTTAGTAAATGGGTTTTCATATACAGTGCTCATAATCTTCCATCTGAATATTGTGAATTGTCAAATGTGCTTTACAGTACACAAATACTAACTGCTGTGTAAGAAATAGTGTTTAACCTACCAATATGGTGAAAGTACCTTGGGTGGAACTGAACTCAGGCCCTAGTGTTACAGAGTTTCTAAAAAAAAATCACCTTTAATCAAAACCTTTTTGTTATTTAAACCAGTGATTTTCAACCACTGTGCCGGCCGCGGCACACTAGTGTGCCGTGGCAGCTGGTCAGGTGTGCCGCGGCTCCTTCCCTCTATCTATCTATCTATCTACCTCCTCCTCTGCCGGCTGTCAACAGTAGCGATACGTTCCTCTCACCAGCAATGATGTAACTTCCCGGCTCTTGCAGGAAATTACATCTTGCTGAATGGGAGGGACGCTGAGTCACTACATGCAGAGACAGCCGTTCTGAAGAGGAGGAGGTAGGAACAAGTAGGAGGCCAGATAT
>WMED01030722.1:0-10054 GCA_019650415.1 Pipa parva | reverse complement strand
AATGAGGGCCTAAGTGTTCAACAAATACAAAGCTCTTTAATTAAAGGCTTTAGTGTGCCTTCAAGAACTGTAGATACTGCCTAAGTAATCTTTTAGGGTGTTCCCCCCTTAGGTACTTTCCTTTGCAATGCCATTCTGCCCCCAAGTACTGTTACACTACAGTTTCCCTATCTCCAGATTCATTTTACCCAAATGTAGCATTGTGTACATTTAAATACTCACAGGCAGGGTCTTACAAACACCCCAGATACTGTCTCTGAGAGATTCTCTTTGATGTCATCGACTCCTTGGATTTGAATGTGACCCCTCAGTTTGGCAATTCAGCAAAGACCTATTCCTCCAAGCATTCCCAATATAAACACAACCTCAAAGGCCACATGGCAGCTCCCTCATATAGCTAAAGTAAAAAGCTGAAAAGCTTATGCAGAAAAATATACGAATGAATATTACTAAATGATTTTTCTTTTCAACTAGCTTTATGTATATTAAATGAGATGTTCCATAAACATGAACATTACTTTCGTCACTGGATTGCAGATCACTTTTACAGAAATAATCTGCAAATTAAACTTTTTCCACTCCAAAAACATAATAAAAAAAAAAAG
The DNA here is from genome assembly GCA_019650415.1 of Pipa parva. Classification (NCBI taxonomy): domain Eukaryota; kingdom Metazoa; phylum Chordata; class Amphibia; order Anura; family Pipidae; genus Pipa; species Pipa parva. Next base: position 9,449 of record WMED01030722.1, on the reverse strand, counting down.
GAATGAATGTAAATTAGTTTAAGGAAAGTAAATATATGCCTTTGACATTAAATGTGTCCATTTATCCACTGCGAAGTGCTCCTTTTTACTGAATCATTTGTTATGGACAAACAGTTATTTTAAAGTCTGGTAAAAGCTATGCAGTAAAATATTACCATGGAAACTGGAACTTAACCTTGATCAGATGTCTTTTACATTGTGAATTTGCATTTATGAGCAATATGTTATTTTAAACAGAGACTTTCACAGTCAGATTTGTTTTCAGTAAAATTCCAAAGCCAAAGTAATGTCACATCACATCTTCAGCAGGACAGCACAGTATTAGAGGTGATACAATCAATACTATTTTGCATACTTTAACGTATATTGTGACTTACTGTCATATTTGAGACAGACAGTTGTGGCTTCAAACCTAATGCTTGAGTTTCTTTACACCACCTTTCAATGCCTAATCTGTGAATAATAATTATAATCTGTGGTAAAACTGACCTCCTGTTATAGTAACTAGAGGCATGGCCGTGCACATGGGAAAAATGGAAAATCTAAGGGGGGCTGTGACAGTGACGTCATGATATCACAGTTATGTGACACATCAGTAGTAATTCTAACCTTCTGATGCTCCCCTCTGTTCTGCCCTATCTGCTATTTCCTAGCCTGATAGAGGAGGGCACTCATCCCCTCTTAACCCCCTGCAGACACACATGACTAGAGGATTTAGTTGGATAATCACTGCGAAAAAGCACTGAAAATATAATTTCAAATATACCAGAATTTGTGACCAGTACAACATTTTGGACTCTATTCAGATCAGTGGCAGACCTACAGGGGAGCACCAGGGGGCCTGACTGCCACCATTGCAACACCTGTACTGAGGATGCCAATCAGGGTGAGGGAGCCAAGGTGCCAATCATGCACTGCGGCCCACCTCCCCAATGTTCCTCCCCTGATCCAGATTGTTTATATCCACACTCTGATATACAGAATGAATTTCAATATGTCTTGGCATTTTTGTGTATTGCCTTGATGGAAAAACAATACTACTGTAGATGTATTACACTGTAAATTGTTTCTAGTACATATATTTATATATCATACAATGTATTGCATCTCTTGTGAGTTCTAGCATATGTATACAGTTCTTTCGTTTCACCTATCGATAGCCATTAATGGTTGCAACCTCTCTAAAAATGTTAACGCCTCATTCTTGATTTTTAAACTGATTATTTATACTTTCACTATCAGTGCAAGGGCTATTCTTAATAATACAACACTGTTTCTTGCTGCTGGTAGCCAAAATACTTTATCCTATGTGAGTTTGGTTGATGGCTAGCTCACGGTGGTAAAACTGTGGGCGTTTGGATGACCACTAACTTTGACAATAAAAGCTAGTCTGCTGATAACTAAACTGACATAAGTAAAATGTTTGGGACAAGCAGTAGCAGCAGAGAAGTACCAAATAGGTATTGAAGAGGTTGTACTGTTAATAAAAGTAGATCTTGTAATCTTTTAAAATAATAATCATCTCAGGAAAAGTTAATAAATTACAGGCCAGACAACCTGTTTAGGCTGGGGACACATTACTAAGTTAACTTTAAGGTTTTTTTTAAATAAATTTTAATAGCAATTTGGCAAAAATCCATATACAGTACATTAACATCAGTCTATACAGGGCAAACTTTATAAAGGTCAAGAAAGTAGATGATTTCTACCTTCTCAAAGTTTATCGATGTAAAAATACGGGTGTCTAAAAATATTCATCAAAACTTTTCGATCAGATTTTTCAGTGGAAAACTACTTTACATTAGTAGCATGGCTACCTTTCCATCAAAAAATCCGATGGATGCTTTTCGATCAAGCACCCTTTTTTTATATTGATAAAACTCGAGAAGGTAGAAATCGACTTTCTTGAGCTTTATAAATTTTAACTATTGAGCTAAACTCAAAAGAGAATCAGAGGCTTATTCATGAAAGCATAAACAGACATGTAAAGGCCTTGTAAGGTGCTGGTCACAGGTCTTCACCCCAGGTCTTTCCAGTCACAGACAGCAGCCTTACAGCATGTACCACTAGCGGGAATCTTATTCTGGTCTGTGCTGTTCTGGACTTGACTCCACTATGTACATGCCTTGTGCCTAGTTGGGATTGAAATCAGCCAATCAGTTTTGGTCTTTCAGAGAGTCTGAGTTTCAGACAATCTTAGCAACGGATCCTGTATATAAGGCTGCCAGTTTCATTCTGACTTTGCCTGAGCAATGACTCTTCTGGAGTCCTGCATGTGGCCTTGAGCTGTGATCTCTAGACCTTTATCCTGTATCCAGTATCCAGTATCCTGCATTCTGGTATCCTTCTTCCCGGAATCCTGTTTACAGTATCCTGTGTAGGGAATTGCTCAGTTGCAGAACCACCTTTTGGAATAATTCACCTTTAACAGCGACATCTCTTTAACAGTCCAGTTTTATTTTTCAAAAGGAAAACATGCTCTTTAATCAGAACCTTTCTGGACACGGTTTAACAGCAATTAGGAACAATCCTTTCAAAAACATAACAGTCTTTCTGTCCTTGGTTCAAAACATAAATTGGAAAAAGCACAAAACCTTTTCCCATAAACACATGGGGAATTCTGAAACCAAACATGAAGCAGGATCCTTAACAGAAATCTCTTGCTCCTTTTTTCCAAACACCAACCCCCAACCCAAAGGCTTTTCCTACCTGCCTTTTAAAGCAGGTTTTAATCTGCAGCTGGAACTAATCTCAAGAACTGAGCTGTCCTCCAGCCATAGGAACGAATAGTGGGGGAAACATACCTTCCCTCATACAGCACATCGCTATAACCACTACACCTGCCATCTAGTATCCTTTATCCTGCTGTCCAGTATCCTGTATTGTTGAAACCTATAGTTGATACCTGAAACTGCCACATGAAGAGGCTTTCCTGGGGGCCACGACCTGTGGGCATTCCACCGCAAAACCAAAGTTCACTTGCGGGAACTGCTGGTGCAGACCATGTGTTCATTAGATTTCATGCCCCAGGTGAATCTTGTTACAACTTCTGCTGGTTCTGGGACCCGCTACAATTCCACGGTCACAACAGGCCTGAATTTGCATTCATTCACCACTTCCCATCTTTGTGTATAGAATTCACTTCCAATTGGGACACTTATGATGGTTGGAGACTTTCAGAGCACTCTGCATTACTTTGCTTGTGTGTGTACACATAAATTGGCTATTTATTAAGCATTGAAGTCTGATAAAGTAGCAAATTCTGTAAAGCTTACTGTGTCATATTTGTTAATTTGACTTTGGCAGATCAAAATGGCAAGGGTAGGGGAACAATATCAAGGCTTCAATGTGATATAACACTACAGTTCATTCAAATATAGTTACCACCTGACAACATGAACTAGGATATGGAGACATAGTAAGGGATGTATTATTCACTTGATACAGTCAATAGGACATTGTGAAAATGATGTCACTTCTCTTTGACTCTCATGGTTTAATTTGCATCACTTCTTATGATTGTGCATCCTACTATTGTTCAACTCACTACATTGCACTACACAACAAAATGCATCCAGCAGCATTTGCTTCATCACTAAGGGAATCTGCCACTTATATGAGGCATGGCAAATTTGTTATTATCCCTCCATATTGACCCAGAGTGATGCAAATTCACTTCAACAGTCGAAAAATGTTTAATACTGAGCAGCCAGACAAGAGAGACAAATGCAGAGATAGTGATGTCACACATCATCCTAATTTCCAAAAAAAAAAAGACATATCTAATCGAATAGGTCTTTGCAGATTTCCGCAGTAACAATATGACAAAAAAACTATCTTATCCCCATATTTTTTTAAATTGTTGATAAGAACAGTCACTTCAAAAATAGAAAAGTATTTTTGCAAAAATGAATAAAAATGTGTACTTTACATTTTAGAGGAACCATATAGTTTTTATATGACTTTTCCACTTTTTCAACCTACCAACCAAAATCCAACAGAAACATTAAGAGGATTAAATGCACTTTCAAACAATCATACATTTTTTTCAACCTACCATCCACATATCAATGGACAGACTTAGTGGCTGAACCACACTTTGGAACCATTAATATATTGTATTTCAACTTACCAATAATATAATTGGTCTACGTTATCACCTATTAGAAAAACTGAGCTATAGTAACTTGTCATACCTCTATTTTCCAAACTTTGTTTATCACAAATTTTGAATTTAACAAAATCACAACAACAGAGAATAATTGAAACATAATTTAACAACTGGTGTTTAAACACAGATACAGTTTAAATATAAAGCCCCAAAATGCATTTTTCATAGATTTCCATGTCAATAAAAGGTATAAAAAAATCTTGCAATGAGCCTAAAAAAGGCACCAGTTGACTTACCTGAGGTTCCTGCAACAAATTTGCTTAATTTTCTCACCAGACATTTTACTGGTATTATTTCCTGCTAAAAAGCTTGGTGGGAGAAGTGGATGCAGTTGTCAGCCCAACCTCAGGTAAGTCATTGGGGTTCTCTTCTCTATGAGGCATTTTCACAAACAGAATGTGAGACAAGGTAGGAGAAAATGTATAGTACATTAAAATGTTTTTAGACATCTAAACAAGCTAGAAACTATAGGCAGATTTGCTTTAAGACTTATATGACAGTTCCATCATGGACATACTATGAAGTCTAAACCTGCAGTTGTACACTGGCCTTCATTAAGAGGGCAAGGGGCAGTGGCAGAGATGTAAACACTATGAGGCTGACACACTGATTGGTTCAGTAGACTCTGTTTTGATTACATTTGCATTACAACTAATTTGATGCATATTCCCATAGCATTTTATAGCACCTGGGTTAAATTCAGTGTTATGCAACTGCTTCTTTGTATGTATACATTAATATAACACATACAGGTTGATGCATATTAAAAGATGCTGAATATTTTCTTGCTTGGTTTTTGCCTAGCGTTTTGTTATGAGAACAAAAAGGTTGAAGGCTTTCTGACTGATTTGTTAGTAACTACACTAACCTTGCTTATCCAGACCTTATCTTGTATTTTGACTGTGACAAAATTGCTGCCTGCTTCCATTTCTAGCTTGAAACCAAACTCCCGGCTTCCTCCTACATAAAGCAGTTACCTTTGAACTTAAGCATTTCTGTTTTGCTAGTAGAGAACAGAGCTTTGTACTCAGTTAGCGAGCACCTTTCTTTGTACTGAACTGTATTTGCAGCTGTTCACATTCATTACGAGAGATTCAGTTGAACTTGAAGTTATAATTATTCATTTTTAATAATTTGTATAATAAGGCTTATCCATAATACTAGGAGCTGATGATTCCTGCTTTCCAGTCCCTAGAAACTGGTGGTGCATATACAAGATGGTGCACCAGGAATTTCTTTTTGTCACTATTTATATAACTTGTTGCACAGTTGAAGAGAGTATATACACAAAAGAACAGTTAAATATAGCCTCAGGGGGTCACAAGTGTGGATACAAGAAGGTTTCTATGAGTCAGAAAATTGCACTTCGCATTATTTTAGACACTGACTAGACATAACTGAGAGCTGGATATCCACCAGACTCTATGGGGGTTACTGATCAAAGTGAGATTTCAACTGTTGAAGTGAATGCGCATCACTTTGTATTGCTACACTCTGATTCTTTACTCCTTATTCACTAAACAGAGGATTCCCATAGCAAATTTGCAGCAATATAGTGCAGTCATGTCTGTGTCATTAGCAGTCTATTGTGTAGTGTGTGAGACCATCGTTAGCTGGTGAATTCACCACATCAGTTTGCTGAATACCTGAATATGGGAAAGTGGCGAATTCACACCTTTATGCCACAATTCGGACTTTATTCAATAATCACCTATGGTTGTTACCATTCACTAACTCCTGTTGGGTTGAGCTTGCCACTGGCCTAAACTCACCATTGTTTAACTAGTGCACTTATAACAAAAGCTTTCCTGTCCATCTCACCATTAGCTAAGGCCATGAAGAATTCTACAACACAGACCTCCATTGTTCCTAGTCACTTGAATTTAAAAATGTACTGATCCATTGACATTAGGCACTTGGCTTTTTATTGACTTCATAACTGGAAAATTCTAACAGTGAAGATTCAAGTACAATTTTTAAAAGACGTGCTGCTAAATAATTCAATATTTACAATTATGTGCACAAAGCTTAAAATTTTAAACATAGAGAACACATAGATTCCCTCACCAGTCATATGAAGGTCATCCACCCAGGAGGCTCACAATTTTGAATACTGTAAAATTTACAAAGAATAATTTGCATATATTTCCCAGAGAGCATTGATCAGCTTCAGAGAGAAGCAGCTAGGACCCTTTTACTCCACCCTCAGAGCCACATGAGAGTTAAGATTCATACACAGACACTGTCATGATCAGATATTCTTTCCAAAGTGTCTGCTTTATTAATGTATATAACACCTACATTCCCATGTAGCTGACATGGTGACTGTCACACAAACTTTGCCACAGCATGGTGCAATGTCAAGCATAGCAATTGAAGAATTGTGATATTGCTGTAAAAGTGTCTTTCTGCCCTCATATTAGGAGCAAGGGATGTGACAGAGTGGTTTTAGCATATGTCCCCTTTAATGAAAGAGGCCACTGTCAAAAAGCTAGTATTAAGTATTAGGACATGAATACAGGTAAATATTATGTTGATAATGGTAACTTACCTCTGCAAAAACAGTAATTTATTGTTGTTTTACTTTACAAAATAGAAACCAAAATGTTAAATGGTAGAAATCCATAAATAGCTGACTTAAAATGCAGTTTTTGCCATAAAATATGGATATTTTCTTATAGATTTCAATCTCTGCCAGTATTTTGTAATTAATCTTTTAATATAGAAGAATTTTAGAAAAAGGAGACATTAAGACACTATAATTACTTCAGGCATATGAAATACTCCAGTTTATTTACAATCATGTTCCAATTAAAATCTTTCAGATAATTCATTATCAGCGACGGTGGATATTTAGCAGAAAATGTACTTTGATTTATTTGATTTTTTTCCTTCTGTGAGCCAGAGCCATTCCATGTCACCCCTGCTAGCATGTTCATCATTACATGCCCCAAACAATAGATAATGCAACTACGCAACTCCACATTTGGTAATACTTAAGGGATAATCAGTTTGGGTCAACCACAGGTCTAATAGGAGAAAGCAGTTACAAAGAACAGATTAAAGGTATGCATCATTTAGAAATCAATTAAATAAGAATTGTTGCTTGACAGGTGTACTTTCTTACACCAATGTCTATGTTTTATGTTCCACACTCCACCATTAATTTATTTACATCAACAACTCCCATCAACCATGATCTCTCTACCCACCCCACTTTTAATCGCTCTTGCTCCCTTTAATTTCTCATCTCTTCTTTTACTCACTTTTTACTTTCCTCGATTTGACTTTGTAATTCTTCTTTTATCCACTGTTTACTTCACTTTCTAATATCGATCTCATACAGAAAGGAATCTCAAGCTTTCAAAGAAGACAGACAACTTATATCTGTGAAATATATCAATGAAATATAAGTTTCTCTAATGTATTATATTAGGGAAAAAATGAGGCACTTGTGTAATTGAAACTCTTTCAGATTTCATTTTTACCCCCCCCAGAAGTTCAGACGTTCCTTATTATTTCCTTTCACAACCCTGGCAACTTTGGATTTTGAAGGTGGTGCAGAACTACAGTCTCCACTTGGCTTTCTATATGTATACATGTCAGATATAAATAATGTTTTTATACAAATGTTTCATACCCTTTAAATAGGCACATTGCACTACTCAGTTGCCCAGTGCCTATCTGAATATCAATTTCTTTGACTATTGTTCAGTAGTCTAATGGACCATTATCTGTACTGCAGATTACTCAGTAGTCCAGTAATGCTTATCTGTTCCCAACTGTATATACAACTGACATGCACTCCAGTATTATACAATGCATTATATAGTTGCAATTCAGTTACATTTCTCATTGCTCAGTAGCCCAGTTTTCCATGAACAACAGTGCATAATACCAAGTATGATGATTAGGTTCTTTACTAAACACAACTTTCTTTCTGTTACATTAGATGTTGCTTAATAGTCTATCAGTTACACGTACATATTCACAGTGTGTCTGTGCCTGCCTGCTACTCCTCCACATTTTCCCTTGCAGACATTGGCTCACCCACCCACCTGCTGCTCTTGTCCCCTGGAATAATTAGCCTAGGTAACGACTCACATTCTACACATTGATTATTGAAATGGGTAGAGGCAGCACTTGCGGAATTTGGAACAGTTCTGGGTAGAAACATTGCTACTTCTCTCTGCTTTTCATTTTAGATCTTGAAATGTTTTGACATGTTTAAGTTTAATTAACCTTGATCATGTCCCACTCCAAGCTAAGCCACTTTCCCATCACAGTCTTTACACGGCAGAGCAACTGACTGATTCGTTTCAATTTGAGGGATAAAATCAGATGCATGGTATCAAAGAGTTCCATCATATTTTTTACATTCCTTGTATTCCATGTATATTTTTATTTATAAAGCGCCACAAGGTTATGCAGCAATGTATAATACAACAATACAGATATAATACAGGCAAGGGATGTGCATAACAAAGAACAAGTGAAGTAAGTTACAAGCAAATAATCAATAAAATACATCACGCTAAGTGCCAGGCCATGACTGAAACAACATTATCTAAATACATAATATTACACTATTTCAAAAGATGATGGACAATATATGGATAGTATGATTATTGTGTGTTGGGCTGGTTCCTCCATTAGGGTAAAAAGCTAGGACCCTTGGCTTTGAAAGGCTCCTTGGTTAAGGTATTTCCGTTTTATTGACTTATTAATTTGTGTACATTAGTACCTGTAGCCCTAACTTTTTGTTTTGTAGAAGCAGTAACATTATCTATGTTTATTATTGGTGCCATAAAAAGAATTATAAAAAATATTATGAAGCGGTCACATTTGCACTGATATAGTCACTGCCTGTGAAAAATATGCACATTGCTAATTGCAATTATGAATTACAATGGCATTTCTCTCTCCACTAAAATATTTCTCAGCCATACACATCCCATAAAAGCCTTTTTCCTTCCCTCAGAGGATGGTATTTCAGTTCATTCACTTATTGCTTGATAAATCATGAGAGCAAATTCTCCGTTGCTTTTACTAACGGAGTGCCGGAGACATTTGTGATCATAGCAAATTCTCCCTGCCAAGCTAATGGAAGAGAAACCAATGAAGTGATTCTACTGTGCATGTAGCTTTAATTAGGTAGAATTCTGATCCATGTCACAATCACAAATAATATGTATTGGGAACCGAATACAATTACACCTTGTGGGGGTTATTCACTAAAGTCCGAATTGGTGCGTATTGGTGCGAATTCGCCAGATAA
>WMED01030721.1:0-10054 GCA_019650415.1 Pipa parva | reverse complement strand
CGCTGAAGGTAAGTGCGGCTTATATTCCGGTGCGCCTTATGGCCCGGAAAATACGGTAAAATCTTTTTTTTTTGCTAATATAAGTAAGTAAGAAAAACACATTCTCTTCTTTTTTATTTTGCAAAAGGGAAACTTTGCTTGTGGCATCTGCTGCCTTCACATCACATGACTGACTTGTCAATGAAAATAAGTTACGAATTCAAGTAACCAGTGATCTTCAACCCACGGCTCTCCAAATTTGCAACTCAAAATATCCCAATGACAGCTAGCAGAAAGCTGGGAGTGATTGTCCAACTACAGCTGAAACAACAGCCGACGAGCCAAAAGTTATAGATGTTGCTGTTTATACTTTGAAATGTAGCGCATACACTGTCTCTCTGCCATGAAGAAAATTATGGTTACTATGTGAAGGCCATCATGAGAACCTTGGAGCCTATACCCAGATTCTGTAACACTTGCAAGTGAGGTTTCATTAACCTTTCTTATCATTATAACATGTCTAGAGGCTGTATACAATAATAAAACTGTACAGTATTGCTTATCTTGGCTGACCTTCATGTTGCTTTAGGTCTAATACAGAAGATTAATATTCTATGAATGGAAATAACCAATTAACATCAGGAACTGCACTAACATATGCAAGCAGGAAAATTGCTATAGTATTTTACGAACGTTAGTATTTGTTTTCATACTCAAAGATCATTTTTTTCTCTTTTAAGTCTGAGTTGAATTCTTAATAAAAAAATAATCCGGCATGACAGTGTGACTCAGCAGGTAAGTCTCTCTGGCAGTAGTGTGTAAGCATTTTATGCGGAAATTGGAAACAACCAAGAATGTTAGAAAGATAGAAAAATGTTTATAACACAAATTGATACATTCCATAGTTTATCCAATACAGATCATGAAACGTTCATCAGGGTTAGCTAATGGTTTACTTGAAATGACCAAATGAATTGCAAATTTCTGTCTATGAATAAAGTAGTCAGGTCTATACACTTTTTATAGATTTTGTTACGTCACAGCCTTGCATGTCATAACCAGAGCCCAGACATGAATCTGATCAAACATCTCTGAAAAGACCTGAAAACAGCTGTGAATTGATGTTCAGCATCTGAGCTGATAAAACTTGAGTAAATCTACATAGAATAATATGAGGAAAAAACCCAGGTATCCTTCTAGCCCAAATAAGTTGGTTGTTAGAAAAACTCAATAACCCCTTAGGATGACAACTATCACAACATAGATAGTGGTTGTGAAATTAAATACACTCGTGGTAAATATAGTGCCTTGACATTTCATAAGAATTTCAAAAAAGTATAATCCATATCGATGGAATTCAAGTGTAAACTTAATAGTTGGGCTTATTAGGTTCAAATATTCTACCATCTCCACTAGACCTTGTTCCCTCCCTGTCCACAAAAAAAAGTGTCATCTATGTACCGACAGTAGTTATGGAGAATGCATTGAAATGGCTCTGCCTTCAAAATACTTGCCCCCACAGAGCCACCACTGAACCAGATAGAGGTCGGTGTTCCTACCCCTCTGCTAACTAGCTGCTACCTCTTCCACTGTCCCTACCAACCCCTTCAATCTTCCTGTCACATTCCAGTCCCTGCCATGCCATAGTGACTGAGGAATATCCTGAAACTGTGGCCAAACAAATAACGTCTAGAAGAGTCAAAGTCTCAGCAGAAACAATACTGTATCCAAACAGGTACATAATTTGCAGATTTTGAGTCAAATTTTTAAAGCCTAATCACCAAAGGCAGTTAAGAGAAACCATAAAATTAAAGTGAATATTTTTATTGACTAAAGCAGGAGTAGGAGATAATATTCATAACATCATATTGTATTGATACACGGTTTTGCGACGTAAGTCGAACTGCGTGCAACCATACTGTATGAACGTATGATCCGACTTACATCAAAATTCGGTTTACGACGCCACGTAAGAACGGATCAATGTTGTAAGTCGAGGACTACCTGTATTCTTTGACAAGTTGATACATTGCATTCAATATAATGTTTTTTATTCCCACATGGGACTGCTTGCTGCTAACCCCCGGGTAAGGAGGACAGACGCTTAATAAGTAGCACATAATAATATATATAAAAAGAAAAAACATGCTAACGATAAAATGTAGAAACCAAATTTTTATTTAGTATACAACTTTAAAAACATTTTATCCAATCAATAGTCATATATACATATTTAACCGGCATATGTAAATGATAAGACACAACTGTGCAAAACAACATTTAGTATGATTTATGCCTGGCTGATGTGTCTGGAACGTGGTGCACAGAGCATTGTGTTCGGCATACATGAGGTTAACAATATATCTGACTACAGCAAGGGCTGACCTTTAATCCTTCACAGTGAGATCGCAGCCAGAATTGGATGGCAGGTCACATGCTTACCATCTACCAATTGGGGAGAGTCACATGCTCTCTGTCAGCCAATCGGGGGAAAGCAGGAAGCAGGTAAGGTTTTACTATTTAAATCCTGTATTTTTACCACTGATTCAAGCCATGAGTAAGTGCTATGTGTGAAACACGTAGGCTCATTTTTGTTGTATTTTAATCTATTTTATTAACCCATGTGGTTGCAATAACGTACCATTTTACTTTACGATTTTGGAGTGCCGGGACTATCAATATTATCTCCTGCCTGATCGTCTGCCTGTTCCAGAGCATCCGTGACACTGTATTGGGCATTGAGCGGTTAGTAACTCTCTTTTCTTGTTAAATCAGGGGTAGGCAAACTGCGGCTCCAGAGCCGCACATGGCTCTTCAGCTGCCTTGCTGTGGCTCTGATCGCATCTCCCTTGCCCCACTCATGACCTCCAACGCTTCTTCTGATAGGACATTGGCAGGTTATGTCATCGGGAGCATTTGCTCCTCCCCCTTTGCGGCTCCGTAAAAATATTTTCCAATGTAGGAGGGAGAGAAATGGCTCCCTCCTGTTCAAAGTTTGCTGACCCCTGGACTAAAGAATAGCTTTAAATTACACGTTTTCAATTTCACTTAGGCCAAGTATTGGTACAATGCAGGAACAAAAAAGTTCCTATTTATTGACAGCCACATGATGGAGATCATTGCTTATAAATGGATGAATGCCGAAAGGAGCATATTTATCACAAATTTTCACAAAAATGAATAAAATTAGGGCAATTAGCCACTTCTCCAACTTTGGAAATTTACCAAAGATCATTATTTTCTTCTGTTGTGAATTTACTCACAGTTTTACAACATTAAATCAAAATAATAGCACTAGACCAAAATGTTTGTTTTGGAATAAATAGTAAAACATCATATTTATAGTTTTTCATTTTTAATCCCAAGTTTTTTGCTGCCCCTGGGTTTTATACACGTTGTTGCACTTGATATTATGTACACCTGATGAAAGGAGGCGTTGGCCACCAGAAACATTGTGGTTTTTATCTGCATTAAAAATGTGTTTATTCCCTTGAACATATACAGTGAATGGTCTTGGATTTTGTTCCCTGCTGCATGCATTTGGGGTGGCTGGAGCCCACCTGGACGGGCTTCCACTGAAATATGGATTGAATGTGCCAGGAATTTACTCAACAGATTAAACAATTTCATGATATTAATTAAAGCACTGATGTTTATTGACTGAATTTAGAGACATAGGCTGATGCAATGACAGTGGGGTTACTATATAACCTAAGGAAAAGTAAACCAATTAGGTAAATTGTTGTGAGGAACAAGATTCAATGGATGCTCCTTGATATTTGTTTCAAGGCTGATTCAGTTGTTAACCTGTCCTGCAGAGTCTTATTAGTAAAAGAGCAAATGCATGCAGTGCTTATGAATTATATTGATAACTACTCATGTGGCTTGGAAACAGCTGTTACTGATATTTTTAGCAGTCTCCGGGGAGTTTTTACATATGTTTGCTCTGCAGTGCGGATCACTATAATAAAAACTGTTTTAAAGGGAAAGCTTATTGCATGTACAAGGAGGGCTTCTTTACCTATAAAAGTACAGCAAGTTATATTTTAAGGTACAGGGTATTCAGAACTACATAGCTATATATATATATACGGTATATATATATATATATATATATATATATAGAGAGAGAGAGAGAGAGAGAGAGAGAGAGAGAGAGAGAGAGAGAGAGTAATAGGTACTATATGATCCAGACCAAATTCTCTCCAGTGCAATGGAAAATGTTTTAATGCTTTGGCTTTAGTAAGGAAAGGAATCACTATATATTAAGCAGAACCTAGTATAAGTATGGTTTACTTCATATAATTTTCAGAATCCATAACTGGACAATATAATGTTTCTTTAGTGGTCAAAATAAATCATGATCATCCTTCAGTACCGTTAAATTAATAAAAAAGTTACTACATTAATAGGAATGGACACATTATGGTAAAAAGGCTATTTTACATTCATTTTCTTCATGATTTTTGATACATACAAAGCAGTAAAGAATAGTGTTGAGCGATGATGGCAATAATCGTCATCGGACCGATTATCAATTTTTGAAATCATCGAATTGATAATTGGCCGATAATCGTTAGCCGATAACGATTATCATAATATATCTCTATGGAAATAACTGGGTTTTAAATCATAGCTGCACTTTTGCTGGTTATGGTTTATATAAACTCCATCTAGTGGGTGTCCCTGCAACCCACCATAGTAGCTATTTGAATCATAACCAGCAATAATGCAGTTATGATTTAAAACCCAATTATTTCCATAGAAGTAATTAGGTATCCCAGCTCTAAACCCACTTAAAGTGAAAAGCATTCCTTTAGCAATAGCCATGTAGCCTCAGTCTTAAACTTCTTAGGCAATGCTACTGCACCAGAACAAAATCACATGGAGGAGCTGGGCTGCCAAACAAAGTTGATTGTGTGGTTTTGTGTGCTTAGTCTGTTGTTACTGCAGTCAGCTGCACTCAGGAACATCCTATTGAATGTCCCTGCAACCATAACCAGCAAAAGTGCAAGGCTTGGTTATGGTTTTAAACCCAATTATTTCCCTATGGAAGTAATTAGGTAAGCCCAACTCTACATTAGATCTTAGCCAAAAGGCCAAAAACTAAACCCACTTACAGTGATAATCACTAGGGGGAGCAGGGGCTGCCTATCAGGCCGACAAAAAACTCAGGTAGCCTATAAAGTCACGTATTATTACGCTTAAGGAGAGTAAAACTGAAAGACAAGAGAGTATAGGTGATATCTTTTATTGGCTAACAAAATAAATGATAAATGCAAGCTTCATCAGGCAATAAGATGAAACTGTGACAATTTTATACAGGAGAGTAAATAACTACTCACAAAGAGAGTGAAACAGGGAAATACAACTAATTTGAATACAGTTTATATAAAAAGCAATACGATAAAGATAGATGTTCCAGCACTCCCACAAGTAAAAACATCAAAAGTTTTATTCCATGTTAGTTAAAACAGGATCCGTTACAAAAAGGTAAAAACAAAAGAAAGATTTGCACCCCCTTGGGTTTTGTTTTTACCTTTTTGTAACTGGTGACTGTAATCAATCAGGTCAGTATAAGGTAAGTATTTTAACAGTTCTTTTTTTTATTTTTTGGCTTTAGGTCTCCATTAAGAACTGCACTACTACTGAACCAGTTATAATTACTGTATAATGTAACTGTTTAATATTTACCCCCACTACCACTTTATCATAAAAACACACAATGATCACATGGCAGACTTTGGAATATCACATACTGTACTTAACAGAAGATCAAAAGATTATTAAAAAATCATAAAAACACTAAATAATTCATGCAAAAAAAGTTTCCAATGCAAATGTTTGTTTTATTAATTCTGAGGTTTGATTTTTTTTTCAGCAGACTTTATAACACAGCTACGAACTTTAAAAATGATTTAATTAGGCACCAGTTCTAATTATTTATTCAATACTGATGACAAGAAAGACAAATACAATATAACCTTCGTAGAACAAGTCTGCAAAACTAATCTAAAGCCCGACCTTTTAAGCTGCATTTTTATTTTAATAGCATTGAGATACTTTCCACATGCATTTATTTATTCGTTTTCATTAGGCATAAGCAATTTATTTACTAATGTTAACAAATTCATTTACGAAGCAATTATTCCACATTTATCTCGCTATGGGCACAGTAATAATAAATCACCTCACTGCATATTGTTTTATAGTAATACATTTTGGTTTGAACAATATGCAATTCATTATTTGTCCCTTACTAAACGTGTTTCTTAACTGGGATTCAATAATTACTTGTAAAGATAATATACCTTGACTTTTCAAATATGCCCATAACAAATGTTCAGAATCCAATTACACTGAGCATAATGAACAATTAATGAATAATAACCTGTATGTTACCTCCATGACTTGTGCCTTGCAAAAACAGCTCCGATTATCACAATTTGTTGTTGTAATGTTTTCAAACTGTAATTATATTGATGCATATAAATGAGATGAGCTCTAGGTCCTAATTATTAATATAATTAACACTGTAAAACAACTGTTAGAAAAATGACAAACTTTCTTTTAAAAAAATTTGATTAATAATACCAAAATCACTGAGACACATGCAGTCCCTAAACCATTCATGCTGTCACAGTCTCCCACAAAAATAGCGTTTGGAAAAATGTGTATAGCTGATAAAACAAGGGTTCTCCCATAAAGAAATTAGCAAATTTCTCATCTAATTTAGTTTATGCTGCCATCATGAAGAAATACATATGATAACCAATGATATTTACTTATCCTGTGGAACTAGAACTTTAGTCCACTTTATTAAGTGGTCCATTGCAGATTGTTACTCCTGATTCTGTTTCACCACTCTCAACCTGCAGTATGGACCTATGACAAGATACATAAGCCAAGATTTTTTTTTTTAATACCTAGAACCTCTCTATTAGTGTGAAAATGCATGGATTCATTAAAACAGGCAATATTTTTACAATTCATTAGTATTCGTTGTTTGTATAATATTGACAACCAACAAGATTTTTGCAGAAAGAAATTGAACTTTTTGAAGTTATCGAACCCCCCCCATCTCACTCATGTTACATTATGATGAGCTAAACATTCTAGTTTGGATTTATAGAAACCAAATGGGGCTGGTGCTTGATGAAAAGTAAATCATTAGATGCACAGGGGTCTGCTGCAGTTCTTCTTTCCACATGAGGAAGAAGTTGTTAATCAGATACTAGAAATAGTGAAATATTGCCAGGCACAACCCTAAGTGTCAAATGGATATTTTGCACTTCCAAACAATCTTCACATGGACATTGGAGTGACTGTACATATTCCTATCATAATCCCAAGGAGGAACATGAGTGTAATTTTAATTGCTGCTTTCTGTTAAATAAACCTACTATACTATATACTGTATGTCTTTGAGTCTGTTCGATTTTTGTGTTTTTGAAGCTGCAACCAGAGATTGTGGAAAAATTTACGTGAGAAGTAAAACCACAAAATACTGTATATATGTGCAATATTTCTATTTGTCACCTAGACGTTTGCCTATTTCTAGCTTCTTCTTCCGAAGATTTTGCATCTGATTATTGTTTGGATGTTTAGATGCCAATGTTGCACTTGACTTTAATTATAAACTATAGAATAACCTGCCAAATTCTACGAAACCCTACTCAAAGGCACATATTCAATATATCTGATTGACATGTATGTTATAATATAAAATGTTACTATAACTGTATCTTTAGCTATGCTGAGGTTACCCATGCATTGCATTGTGTACACAAATTCATAAAGGTTTTCTCCAGGTATATTGATATATTTTAATTAGGTCGAAAATATTGATATCGTCAGTATCAGTATTTTTTAAACCCCTTCTAACTTTTTGTATGGCTGAAAAGTGTTTGGCTGGTTGAGGGTGGTGAAAACCCATTATTACCCATGGAGACAGTTTAGAACATTTTTTTTCTAAGTCTCCATAGAAAAGATCAGAGATAAGGATAACGATGGGAAAGAAGCTCCATTGAAAGTAATGTAAAGTTTAGTGGTATCAATGCATTAATATTTATCAGTATCAATTTTTTTTTTTTCAATATCGATAAATTTTATTCAGCACTACATAGATTGAGGGAAATTGAAAAATGCAACAAAAATGAAAAAATGTTGATAACACTGCAAAAAGTGTTGAGACGGATTGAATTGCAGGAACCCCCATTATAATGTCCAATCAGAGATCCAGGAACCAGATGTAACAATCCAATGGAATGCTGTAGCCATTAGCCTGCCCTAGATGTACATATGCTTTTTAATTCTGACATAATCTTATGTTGGTTTTAAAGGTGCTATTGCATTACATTACTCCTATACTTCTAATGTTCAGTAATTTGAATACAAATCTCAATACACAAATAATATACTACATTATTTGTTTGTATGAACCACACTGGGAATTCAAACAAAAAAGAACTCATGGAAACACTTTTTGCTCCTTTTAACAAATCAGCAATACACTGTGTTGAAAAGTTCTCAATTTTCTAAAGCTGCAAGATGCTTTGGCAATTGACTTCAGAACACCCAGTAGCTAAAAGAACATCTGTGTGATTTAATAAGGAAAATATTGTGCTGTTTTTTTTTCCCATTTATTGAACAAATCAAAACAGAAATACCATTTTATTAACTTTGAGATAGGCAAGTCACACTGGAAGAGAATTGTCCAAGACAAATATAAGAAACATGTTGAGTTCTCAGCACTTTTTATTATAAAGTACAAGTCCCTGAAGATATTTATGTTTTCCTCTCAAATATCAGATTTGACAATTGTACTCTGGTAAAAAAGAAAGAAATGTAGAGAGACCAAGAATTTACCAGTAGGGTTCATAAAGCAGAAATGTCAGCAATAAGATTTCTTTTACTTCAAGTAGAAAATTAAATTTTAAAAGATGCGTCAAAATCTGTTCATTTAGATTAAATGTGATGGTTATGCAAACAAGAAAGTACTGTAAACAGTCTTTCATTGCAGGAAAATACCCCCTGTTGAGTTCTTGCCAGAATAAGGTATCTCACAGTGATTTAGGTTAAAGAATGTGACATTATGGTACACGATTGGTCAGGGAAGTTGAAGGTAGCCAATGTGGAATTAGTTTTACCAGAAGCAAATGTTTGATCAAGATTTAGGTTTCCATGATGTAAAAGATAATTTCCCATTTGACTAATTTTGATTTACTGAGTTACCTCTACCTAAATCTCCCGCTAAGTTCCTGAATTCCTTTCTTCCTGCTACCCAGTCTGAAGTTATTTAAACTTCTTTCTTCCTCTCCTGTGACAACCTTCTTCTTTTCTACTAAAGCGATGCTCCTCTGCCCTTGTACCAGCCCTAAAGCACCTGTTCAACTCTTCCCTGTCCTCTGGTATATTTCCTTCCTTATTCAAACCGCCCTGCATCAAATCCATCCTCAAAAAAGCTACACTGGACCCTCAATGCCTCTCTAACTACCGTCCTATCTCTCTCTTGCCTTTAGTTTCTAAACTTCTGGAATGTCTGGTCTCAGTAACTGTAACACAGGAAGGCTAAGACTGGACTGGAGCAGAGAGGAATCCAGGAACAGTACATGATATGAACAAAACACTTTAATGGATACAGGAAAGACTGGAACAGGACTGGAAATATAAACATGGCAGAAAACACAAACATTGGGTTACCATGGGAACTGGGATGCTGCAAACCCAGAGCCTGTTACGCTACCATGTGTACTAAACGTAGAAACAGGTGCCAAGTGCAGGGACACACGGAACAAGGTGGTACACCACTTGATACTAAAATCTCTGTCTCTTGGCGATCTCCTCTTGGATGGCTTGGCACAATCTCAAACTAAATCTTGATAAAACTGAACTTATTATTTTCCCTCCTAAACCTGGTCCTGCTCCCACCTTTTCCATTTCAGTTGATGATGTGACCATTAATGCTGTTACTTCTGCACATTGGCTTGAGGTGACTTTTGACTCTGCTCTTCCCTTCTCTAAGCACATTATTTCCATTGCTAAAAACTGTTGATTTTTCCTTTATAACATTGCC
>WMED01030719.1:0-10054 GCA_019650415.1 Pipa parva | reverse complement strand
ACCTCGACTTATACACGAAGTCGACTTATACTCGAGTATATACGGTATATATTTACAAAACATTTAGTAGTAGTCTGTATAGACATTTTACTCTTACCCAAAGTTACAGATTTATTGGTATTCTTGTTATGAAATACATGATATTTATTATTATTTTGGTTTGTAAAAACGTTGAATATGGCAGAGAATTCATGGTTCAGTGTAACTCTCCCCCATACATTTTCTTTTATATTTTGGCAGAACATTACCAATTATTGCCACTTCCAAGCAATTAGGGATGATTTTGTTTTTAAACAACAGTTACCCAAAAATCCACTGCCTTACCCAGAAGTGAGAGCTTTAACATTTTGATAAGTTTCCTTCACTGTTTCTGTGTATAAGATCGTTTGCACTCTGTATAGTTCCTGGGCACTCTCTGGTGTTTGTGGGTAATGCAGGCAGTGCTTTGCAGTATAACTATATACTGGTGCGGACTGTAGATGGTCAGTGTAAAAGAATGAGTCACTTTTGCTATGTTTTCTTAGTTATACTTCCATTTCATAATGTATATCCACAATTCTCAGTTTAAAACATGGTGGAACTTTGCATGAGGCACAAATCTACCTACCTGTAAACAATGGGTTTGGAATAATGTGGAGTCAGCTCTAACAAAAAACAGTAAGGCTAGGTTCACACCAGCATATTATGCTCAGCCCATAATACACTATTGTGAAAAAAAAGAATATGCCAAGTGTATTTTTCTTTTGAACTTACCAGCGACAGTGTGAAAGCTCCCTCGGCATTCATATCACTTCCTGTGTGGTCGCATTTTGGGCTGCAGCATATAATGCGCTGGCCAAAATATGACCCACAGCGTTCTGGACCCAGCGTATACGCTAGTGGGGGGAATTGACCATAGAATTCACCATTCCCCGCAGTGTGTCCAGAACTAGGTAGGTACGATCAGCTTGCATTGCGCCGTATTTTTTTTTCACACTAGTGTATTATCAGCTGAGCATAATACGTTTGTGTGAACCTAGCCTTACAGCAAAAAACAAAGATTCCTGTTAGGATTGGCATAGCAATTAACCAAAATCAGCTAATGTAAAAATGTTATTTTTGACATTTTTTTTTAATTTCATGAATATTGCTTAGTCTGTCTGTTATCTTATCCTTACTGATAGCAGTCATGTTGTTACACTTACCTTGCCCAGTTCCATTGTTTTCTAGGGTGCTTCAGATAATACATTTACAAGAAGTGTGCCCTAAGCCCTATTTTTAAAGCTAAATATCATACTTTATAGATACAGTTCACAAATTAAGGGGGGTTATTCACTAAAGTCTGAATTGTTGCGTATAAGTGCGAATTCGCCAGATAAAGACAGTCGCAATAGGCTGCTACTGTTGCAGTTGCGTCTTTATTATGGGAAAATTGTCGCAATCTTAACTTTAAAAAATTGTTGCAACTTTACAATGGGGAAATTGTAGCAGGAATTGCTGTTTGCGAATTCGACTGTCAAATTCGCACCTTTGTGAATAAACCCCTAAATGTTTAGTAATTATAAATGCATTTGAGGCATTTTCAATTTTTGGTGTTACTGTCATTTCAAGCTGTTTGTTCAAGTATATACTGTAGTTCTTGCCTATACCCTTATCTATAATATACTGCTGTCCCATGTCTTCTACCCAGCTAACTAAAGCCTGGCATAGGAATGTGAGTCTCGCATGTTAAGTGGGTTTTGAATACATTTCATAATGAGGAATCATTGAGACATTACCCGACTGCCAATGAAAACAATGCAGAGCTGTATAATACAGAGTATTGAGTGACTGTCCAGTATCTGAAGTGCTTTTAGTAAAGGGTTACTAAGAATTGTGAAATAAAACACTTTTGTGACCTTTGCGAGCCTGAGTTTTATTGATGCCGCTGAGTGGAGTGCTACAAACATTTCTGAGTGTTCTGCGCAATAAATACAAGCCGGATATAGTTCACACTGACAAATGCAATTGTAATGCAGTTCTAATACATTTCAGTAGCTGCAACCATGTAAACTAACTCATGGGGTAAAACAATAAAAAAGTTTAAACTGGAATGTACAATTTTAGTGCAGCTCCATTATAGCTGATTTACACTGGCAAATCAGTTTATGTTGTTTATAAGGTCATTTGTACAATTATAGTTGCGGAGAAGCACTAAAATCACAACAAAACTATGCACAGGGGCAAAAAGTATTGTTTTCTTGATGAGCTTGGGGGGCTTAGAATTATTATGTGATTAATTGAATTCTCTCTTAATATTTTAGGCTCTTGGACTCCTCGTTTGGGCATTAGTAGCAGACAGTAATCATTCTTCATCAAGTGCATATGGCTGGGTACTGTTTGTGTCTATTTTTTGCTGGTTGGTGACACTCTTCGTATTTATAGTATTCCTGTTTCAACTACAGATGAAGATGGCTATTATCCCTTGGCCAATAGTTGTAAGTTTCTATATTTAACATTGCAGTGATATAAACAGCTCCATAAGTCCCCGACTGTCATAAGCACCTGAATTAGTCGCAAATTCATTACATATCATAGTTTGCTGAATGTGCAAAGATGGGGATGTGGTGAATAAATGTGTATTCAGACCTTTACACAGCTGTTTGGACATTCATGAATAAGCCTCTTAGGCAATTTCCAGTCTTTTGCCTTTCTTCCTCGTATAAAGATATCTGTAACAGGTAGTACGACTTACATTATTTTTGCATAAATTTGGTAAGATTTGACACCCTTATTAGATATTCCAGGTAAAAGGATTCAAATTGTAAAGTATAAGATGCAAATTTAGAACAAACGGGTTATTCACTTACGGTAGGTGCGAATTTGACTGTCGAATTCACAAACAGCGGATTCCTATAGCAAATCTGCGTCAATTTCCCCATTTCAAAGTCGCTACAATTTTTTAATGTTAAGATTGCAACAATTTTCCCATAATAAAGTTGCAACTGCGACAATATTCTCATTTTAAAGACGCGACTGCGACAGTAGCAGCCTATTGCGACTGTCTTTATATGGCAAATTTGCACCTATACGCAACAATTTGGACTTTAGTGAATCACCCCCCCAAATGTCATGCCTTAGTTGATAATAATGAAATTGTACATCTGGTGGGACATTACATTTTTCTCCATGAAGTCAGTAAAGGAAGTACATTTTCTATCATGCCCCATTATGTGGGAGCTAGGATTGTGGAGTGCCTACATATAATTCTTGGGGTATTGCCTATTTATTTGCATTAAATATAAGGAACATTTCAAGGTTGCTAATTTATGATAATCTGTTAATCTTTGTAACAATACAGTATTTACTAACAATCTCCTCTCCTTTCCAGTTATTTATTTATCATACAGCCGCCACTGTTCTTTATGTAACTGCATTCATCACTTGCGCAGCATCCATACAGTCTACAACCTCGGCGAACAGTGAAGCTTATAACAAAAAAGCAGCCGCTTCGGTAAGAAAGAGAGGTCCAAACCATAGAAAAAAATGACTGAACTAAAATGCATTTCTACACTAACCATTTTATGAAATCAAAGGCCCACTAACATCAGAAAAATACAAATTCCCATTTGTCAATTAAAGTTCTTGTAAAAATGTTATCCTTTGAGTTGTATTCATGAATTTTATTACTTTTCTGTCTGTTTTTATCAATGATATCAGCCATATTGTATGAGTTCTTTTTTAACCAGACCATACCTAGTTCCATTGTTTTCTTTGTAGTTCAAAATAATATACATTCATGAAATGCCCCAGAAACCCAATTTTTAAGTTAAATATCATACTTTAAAGGCATTTTGTATGTATGTATATTTTTACTTATAAAGTGCCACAAAGTTACACAGCGCTGTACAATCCAGTAATAATACAGACAAGGGTAAAGTGTGGAATAACAAGTGAAGTAAAATACAAGCATATAATAAAGAAAATACATCACTCTAAGTGCAGGCCATGACTGAAACAAGAGGATAGAGGTCCCTGCCCCATAGAGCTTACAATCTAAGAAGAATATTTGGAAATACAGGCTGAATATTTGGTAAATATAAATGCATGTGAGGCATTGATTTCATTTTTTTGGTGTTACTGTACTTTTCAAGTCTTGCCCAGATCTCCATTTCTAAGTAATACTGATTCATTATTGACACATGAATTCAGTAATGGATTAATACACATTAAGTGGTTAGGGTGGTGGTTAGGGTCCAACCTTTCATTAACTGCCTACCTTAAATTAAATATGATTTTATGACAAGGGACTGTGTGTGGCCCCCATCCAATGGTTGTTTTTTTTTTTTAAATGTAACGATTGTGCAGAGGTTTATAATGTCAAATATCATTTCACTGGGGGAGTGGTGGAACTACTAGGTATGGGGCCCCGTTGGCATAGGAAGATGCAACATTTAAATCTGTAAAATTCAACTCTGTATGTTACCTGCTGTGACTGTAATATTCTTGCGGACTGAGCACTGTGTGAATTACAAACACTATATAAACAAAGTAAAATGATTACTATTGTGACACTTTCAACTTCAATTATGTAATACACAACAAAATCAAATCATTAAAAGTTGCTGATAGTTTATCTCATGGCTATAAAATGAAGTGATGAACTGTCACATTATGCTACTGCACTTGTTACCCTTCTAACTATCTGTTTATGTAAATTTTCCATCTTCCTATTTAGATTGTAAGCTCTATTGGGCAGGGACCTCCATCCTCTTGTTTTAATCATGGCCTGGCACTTAGAGCGATGTATTTTCTTGATTACATGCATGTAATTTACTTCACTTGTTCCACACTTCCTTTGTCTGCATTATAATTGTATTGTTGGATTGTACAGCGCTGCATAACCTAGTAGCGCTTTATAGATAAAAATATACATACATACATACAATATACAGTATATTATAGGACCTTTCGTCCCCAAGCACTCCCAACTAAATCCAAGACAACTTGGAGTTTGTAGGGGCAGGGGGAAGTGGCATTGAGGATCCTCCAGTTGAATTTTCCAAACTGCAATCTTGGACGGCATTAACAGGATGTGGTTGCTTTGTGTGCACTCTGGGAAAACAGGGGAAACATAATTATTTGGTTCTAAGATGAACAATACACCAAGGGGTGACCTTCTTCCCCCTTGCACAGTAGATTTAAACAAGTCCATTTTTAGGACAAATCCAGTCAGCTGTTATTATACAATTCAGTTTTTATATTTGGAAGAATATGTCTGTCTATAGCACAGAGTCTCAGAACAATTAGAAATTAAACATACCTGTGTTATCTTGTTATATAGCATCATTACCAGTTCTCACCTCTCCTAAAGCATTTGTTTGATTGAGAAGATACAAAACACCTGGTATAATGGATTTCTGTAATTGGGTATTCATACATTAAGTCTTCATGCTTACAAACTATACAGTACAGTATCTGTACTTTGTGATTTTTATCATCTATGATTACCTATTAACCCCAACTCTTTTCTTTCTCCCCGTAGTTCTTTGCTTGCCTGGTGATGATTGCATATGGAGCAAACACTTTCTTCAGTTTCATAGCATGGAGAGGAACCAGCAGCAATGCTGCAACTGCTCAAGCCTAATTGGCTAGGAGGACATGTATTCACTTTTATTCAGTTTTGTTTTATATATTTGCATTGTCCCTTTATTCAGTTGAGATTGCAAGCAGATGTTTGTTGCAGTGAGGTCCGGTTTCAGAACCCATTGGAACTTTGCAGGAAACCGTTGGTGCTTGGAAACTTCTGGACTTGTTGTCGCTGAGCCAAATCATGGTTTGGGTTTGTCTGGATTTCCAGACTCTGGGATATGGGACAGCCAAACCTTCTGAGAAGCAAGAACATTAACATTTAAGTTTAATCACACAAAAGGATGGACATGTGAAGTTTGTATGCACTGAGACTTGGTCACAGCTTTAGATTAAAATATGGTTTGGACACTAGTTTTGATTTCTATTGATTCCAGAAGAAAGTTTCATTAAAAGTAAGTCTGAATGATATATTAATAATGCATAGAACTTTAAAATGAACAGTTGTCTATTAGGAAAAAAACTGCCAGGCTACAATTTAACATGTATAGACCTATATCCGTCTATAGTCATTTCTGTTAATATTCATTCATACAGAGAATAAATCAGTCCCCACACTACCCTATTGATTTTAAAAGAAGTCATATTTTCTCTTCTCGAAAAGTGTTCATGTCAGTGACTTGACAGATCCAGCTAAAGGTTATTCACTATTCTTCGGGATAGATCAGTAAAATCTGAATTACTGCTTTGCAATTGCATATCTGTGGAAAGTAAGGGGTTAATGTTTTTGTACTTTTTAATGAAACAAATTGTAGATTTAGAATTGGAAAATGTAATGGAATATTATTCCCATTTCTTCTCTTTTTTTAATATTCTTTTTTTTTTATTTCACTTTAATGATTTATGTTACTGCCAGAAAGAGGAAAGCGATAGGGAGCACCACTAATTTTGTTGTTTCTGCAACAGGTATTTTACAGCATTGTGCTGATAGACTCTCCAGGTGAATAGTGATAACAACAAATGGCTTCTGATAACTGGGGAGGAGTATGCTTTATTTATATTATGAAGAGTTACTGTTTCAGCCGTAAAGCATGACAGAATTGCTGTGCTGGTTATAGAAGGATCCCCTATTCAAGAGTAAACTGTACCACATATAGGAAAATAAATAAGTATTGTTTCTTCAGTGGTAATCCACTTTACTAAGCAGTATAGATTTTTTTGATGATGTTGTTCATATAAAGATGACTGTGCAGTAGTACTTGTAGACATGCTGGTACAAAGAGCACTTCTGAATAAGATTTTGTTGAAAAATGTCATGTCCTGCATAAACACAAATTTTTCACAATAAATAATCTTTTAACTTAGCCAAATTAGAATGACGCTTAATGTGATGAAATTATTAAACGTCCGATCTTCAAAAGTTAAAGATACATTTCTCTGTTCAGGGTGACAGGTTTTACCACCTGGGAATTGCAGAATAGCGGCTGCACTGGGGCCAGGGAACTGAAGGTGCCTCACTGCATGCAAGCTATTATACCTTACATTAAAGGAGAAACAAAGTCTAAACTATTCCATGTCCAGCAAATAATCCCACATGCAGAGAGACGAGACCAAATAGAGGAAACTGGGCTGGGAATATAGTGATTATTAAGGGTAGGGATAGGCACTGGGGCACAATCGCTTCTAGTTACGTCACTGAGCTAAATTCTAGATTTTGACGCGAATCTAACTATGTGCTTAGGTTTATTCTGAACCCTCCATCTGGTGCCTCTTGTTAGGAAAAATCAAAATAATGCTGATATAGCTGCAAAAGCACAGGGTGACTTTCCTTCAGGGGGGATTTAGTTAAAAACTCATACATTTCGGCTGATATAGTTTGGGATTAGGTAAGCTTTGTATGCTTTCATTATTCTCTTCCTACAAGCCAAAGGCAAACATTGGCCAGGAACCTGCTACTTTCACTGTTTTCTTTCCCTTTTCAGTTATTTAGTTTAGACTTAAATGTACCCTGTTTTGAAGTGAAACTGATGAAATATAGTAAATACATATAAGAAAACAACTAAAATAAATCTTCTATTAAAACCTAAATGTAACCTGAAGACTGTTTCCAAGTATACCTTTTCAAAAGCACACCTGTGTTATATCATACCAACAGTCATTACAACTAGAAATCCCTTGTAAAACAACATACAATAAAGCCAACTGGCCAATAATAGGGAACGACTGTTGTATTATTCCTCCTGTAGCAGTGGCACAGACTGCAAATTCCAGACTTCCTTTAGAATCAGGTTATGCTGGCTGCATATAGAATGAGATGTCCATGTCCCAAGGCTTCAGGTAAATATCCACAGCCATTTGGCAGTTTAATCCTACAAAGCATGGATCACTGACCAGTAAAATGTATATACCAAGCTTCTGACCACAATTTTTGCACACAGCATTCTTTTGCTGCACCAAATGTATACAGTTATAGCCATCCATGACACTTGTTCATTGGTCTACCTATATCCAACAAGAAACCTAGTCAATACCCTGTGGATATATAACTTATATGTAGAGAAATAGTCCAGACACATCCAGGTATATTATATGCAGGAGCAGGCCAAACCCAGACCCAGGAGGTGCTTGTTGTTTTCTCTCTGTAAATTAAA
The DNA here is from genome assembly GCA_019650415.1 of Pipa parva. Lineage (NCBI taxonomy): Eukaryota > Metazoa > Chordata > Amphibia > Anura > Pipidae > Pipa > Pipa parva. Next base: position 1,856 of record WMED01030719.1, on the reverse strand, counting down.
TGGTCAGATACTACCGAACTGCAAGAGCCAATCCATATATTCTGTGCATTTAGGTTTACCTATTGGGCATAGTTGATAGAATTGTTTCCACTAACCTTATGAGAATGCGTCGAAAAGGGACGTTCAAGTGTAAAATATTGTTTAATACATTTTCTCCTCCCAGCTCATCAATGCAAACTCCACCCCTACTCTCTTATGTGACGATTATCATGTTTGTTCAAAAACTCCTAATTTATATCCATTTTTCTCAAAAGTACCTTAATAATCTTTTTACTGTGTTCACAACTCATTATGAATCAAAACGCTAAGGTTTTTTCCTATTGCAGCGTTCATACAATGGAACCCATAATAGCCACACACTTCCTGGTACATGGAACGCATAACGCATGCGTCATGACGTCACTAGCATCTGACGTCATCGCGCCTCCTGTTTGAAGCGCGAAAGGACTTTAAAAATGCTGCCAGAAGCGCAGCACACACATACTGCACTAACAGACTTATTAAAGCTCCTGAAGAAGCCGAATTCCATCGGAGAAATGCGTTGAGCACAATCTGAGCAGAGCATCCTTTCATGGACTTGTTGATAAGCGCTTTGATATCTTTTAATCTGTGAGTACCCATTTTTTGTAATAAATTATTGATTATTTTATCAGTACACACTATGGGAGTGCTGTCTGTGTTTCTCTACATATAATTGATGAAGAGGAGGAGGAGCTCGTGAGGACAGGTGTTTGAGAGACCACATTTATGACTAAGTGCTTTGCCTTAAGCACTATCTGGTGAGTGCGTAGAATTGGGGCGGTACTAATACTCCCCAGCACATAGATATCATTATTATTTATATTTTACTCCCCAGCACTGCTTATGTGATAAGGACAATTAAGAGCACCTATAGTGTTAAATTCACTATATAAAGCCTTATAAACGGACTCTCACCACTCATCCCAGCTCCAAAACACCATCTCCATAGCATCACCATAGTGATCTGTTTGCTTAATTTTTGGATCAATCACCATAACACAACGACCACTGTTGTTGGCTATATTACGCTAGGGGCAATTCCTCTGCCTTCTTCTCTTGTATTTCCCAATCCAGCGTTGCCACAAATCCATCACTTGTATGTGACTCCACAGGCATCGTTCATCTTATGAGAATGCATTGCCCTGATATAAATATATATAAGCACAAACTGGACACTTATATCTGAAAAGGTCTGGTTACCCTGGCTAAATTTTCTTCTGTGTTCATGGTGAGATAAAGTATAATATTTTGGAAATTATAAAATAAATACTACTTTAAATAAACTGTGCTGGTGATCCAGCAATGACTACATTTTGTTAGTATTAACATGGCTGCACAAGTAGATTTCAGCATTACCATCCATTAGTCAACCATCAATACTGATGATGGTAAGATGTACAGGGGTTAGACAAAAAAACCTGAAACACCTGTTATTTTAGTGTGGGAGGTTTCATGGCTAAATTGGACCAGCCTGGTGGTCAATCTTCATTAATTGCACATTGCACCAGTATTTAGCAGGGTAAGAGCACATTTTTGCTCAAAATATTGCAATACACACAACATTATGGGTGACATACCAGAGTTCAAAAGAACCAACAAACAAAAGAGTGCTAGCGCTAATGATGTGATTAATTGTGAAAAATAGTCCAATGTCCAATAGTTCATGTTTTTATATGCCCATTGTACTCCTGAAGAAGCCAAGTAATAAGGTGAAATGCGTAGAGGAAGGCACGAGTCCCCAGAACTACTGAATTGGACTGGTAGGAGAGTGGACGATTTCTTTTTGTGACTCTGAAATACCGGATGTTACCAGCAGCCCCCTTGTGGCTATTTTA
>WMED01030717.1:0-10055 GCA_019650415.1 Pipa parva | reverse complement strand
TCTTACACTGAAGGATCAGAATAATTCCCTGGATCAAGATCCCACCTTCAGTAATCTAGTTCCCATTACTTGTAATATTCTTACACTGAAGGATCAGAATAATTCCCTGGATCAAGGTCCCACCTTCAGTTATCCAGTACCCATAACTTGTAATGTTCTTACACTGAAGGATCAGAATAATTCCCTGGATCAAGATCCCACCTTCAGTTATCTAGTACCCATAACTTATAATGTTCTTACTCTGAAGGAAAGATGTTCTCTCTGTTTGTCTGTCTGTCAGAGATTGTTTTACCAGGTTACCAAATAACAAGCGCCTACAGCGCGAAACACGTAGGCTTTTTGATTTTATATGTTTATAATTTTAATGAAGACCTAATAAAGAAGATACTTTTATGTACATATAAGGAGTGCCGGAGTGTTTATATCCTACAAGCTGTTTGGAAAAGTCGTCCGTAACCTCTCCTGAGCACCCGCAATTTTTACACCATCTTGGGGATTTGAGCGGTCAGTAATCTTTGTTTTCTTACCAAATAGGAAGTCAGTTCTGTTTTCTCCCCTGATCTACAGATTTACTCCATGTTAATACAGCTGCTAGAAAACTGCCCTGTGCTCTGGATTTATTAAATGACTTGTTTCTCTGGAGTATTAAAGGGAAACCTGGGGTCACTGCTGAAATAGTTATTAAACTGATGTGAAAAGTTATTTTAACGGCTGAAAATATCGTTGCTGCATCCAGTGGGATTCATGACCATTTTAAACGCTTGTCGGTTTATGACAAAATGTTTTTGTTTAAGAAGGACATATTAGTTTTATTAATAATTTAGTGCTTCCATGATTTTTCTGCTCCATCAACAAAAAAAAAAAAAGGGGGTCCTTAATGGCAGAATTGTTACACCAAATTAATGGCTGACACGGGGGCAGTGCCAAAGTTTCCCTATAGGAACAAAAAATTCAACCCTATGGGTGCCTCAGTCAGTAGGGTGGCTCTCTACTAGTCAGGTAAGTAAGTGGGGGCACTAATTCTAACTAGGAAGTATTTTTAATCAAATGTTGAACTAACAAAATGTCATCCATTATGTTATTTAAAATTTAAATAACATTAAGGAAATACAAATATGTGAAAATTGAATCCATCATACACCTATATCTGATACTGGGTACAAAAATGACAAGGTGGCAAGTCCTGAGTCCAGGGTAGACTCCCGGGGGTATATACAGAGTGCAAAACATATTTCCTAGTAGTAATTGCAGTGTGTAGAGTTCTTAGCTAACAGAAGGCAGTACCATTAAGCAGGCAGAAGTAAGACCTGCTGTTTCAGCCTGAAGCAGTGAAGAGGAATCAATGAATTGAGGTATGGGCAGTAAGGTGCAGATTGCACCAAGGCCTGCTTTGAATACCCACTGGACACAACTGTGGATACTGTGAAGTTAAATTGTAAATCATGATGCTTTGCATTACCCTCAAAAATATGGTAGATGCTGTGCAGTACCCACACAGATGCTCAGTACTTGGTCTCTCACACAAGGCCAGATCCCCTGCAGTGCCCCACACATGCCTCAAATGCTCTGTAGTGTCCTTGCAAATGCCTAGGATGGTCTTCACACTGTCTCTTCACATACCTCTAAGCTGCCCCCAAATTCTCCGTGCTCTGCCACTCAACATATACCCCAGATTCCTTGCACTGTACTTACACATAAGCCACAATGTTTTGCACTGCATTTACACATGCTCAGCTCAGCCCCCTTAATGCCCAAATGATCTGAATCTACACATGCTGTGCATTGCCACCCTTCTTGCCCATATGCTCTATTCTGCCCCCACATGTCCAGATACTCTGCAATGATTCCAAATGCCCTGCCCTTCCCCACATGCCTCAGATGCTATGCACTGTCCCCTTTCGCATGCTCAGGAATATCGCCTACACATGCCACAAATCATCTGCAATACCTTCCACACGTCTAGATGCTTTAGGTGAGTGGGACTGGGCATTTCCTATATATATTGTTCAGTGATATGCAAAAGAGTCTGAACAAGAATGTTTAACTTTTACAATACTTTACATTGAATATGCTAGTAAACTTTTACAGCAAATACAGTATTATCTATAAATCTGTTAGAATGGGAGTCTTTTATCTTTGATGTTTTCTGTAAAACTGTGATAAACTAATCAGGATTGTGCTCACTTTGGCTCACTTCGCACAGACTGATATGTGCTCGCTGATGAGGTAACTCTTTTGTCCTCGCTGAGACTGGAATCCCTTTAATGCGCTCGCTGATGTCCGCGTGCAGTACACCAAACCAAATCAAGAAATTTTGACTATTTTGTGAGTTAAGATAATCAATGTTTCTAATTATATAAAAAATGCTGATGCATGCTACATAAAAATAAACTTTTTTCATATTTTATTTAAAATCTTATGTTTCCATAATCAGATATTTAAACTATTATCAGCAACTAGTCAAAGGGGGTTATTCTATAAAGTCCAAATTCGACTGTTGAATTCTTACAGCAGACTCCCTTAGCAAATCCACAACTGGGAGAATTCTTCCATTGTAAAGTCACAACTGCGACAAATTTTTTAAAATTGCTGTGACAGTATTCCATAGTAAAGTTGCGACTGTGACAATATCCTCATTATAAAGACACAACTGTCTTTAGCTGGCAGATTCACACCTTTACATGACAATTCGGACTTAATGAATAACCCCTAGAAAGAATGCACACCAACAAGTCAAAATTTCCTATTTGAATTAGCATGACAGTTATTATGATACAACACTTGTAAAAATGTTATCGTTGAGGTTAGACTCCAAAAAGCAGTGTGATCAGTTGCTCAATTGGAAATGCCCCTTCTGGGAATAAAAATGGTTTAAGCCAGCGGTTCTCAAGCTGTGGGTCGCGCGGCCATCCCTCGGGGGTTGAGAACCGCTGCGGTAACCGGAAGCGGCCGCAGGACCCCGTGACGTTGGGCGAAAACGTCACCACATGACGTGCGTATGCGATGACGTTTCGACCGAACGTCACCACGTGACGCGTGTACGTGATAACATTCGTCCGAAACGTCATCACATCGTGCGTGGTGATGTCAGCGCCAGGGGTCACGACCCACAAAAGGTTGAGAACCGCTGGTTTAAGCTGTATTAGTCCAGCTGTATCAGTGCTCCTGGGAACAGTCAGCAAACAGCAGTTGACTCTAACACACAAGCACTATTGCAAATAGATTAAGGGGGTAATTCATGAATGATCGATCTTACCTTGCGATGCTTCTCACCACTTCACCGAGTCGGGTACGCGCTCACTGGTCTCCTGCAAGCGGAGATCAGCAAATGCTTTAAAGGTACTTCGGCTCGGTGAGGAGACTCGAGTGGTCGCGAGGTGAGCCGAAGTACCTTTAAAGCGTTCGCTGATCTCTGCTTGCAGGAGACCAGTGAGCGCATACCCGACTTGGCGAAGTGGTGAGAATCATCGCAAGGTAAGTTCGATCGTTCCTGAATTACCCCCTGATTCTTTCTTGGATCATAGTGGATATTTTTCTTTAAAGGGGAACTATAGCCAGATTACATTTTTACATGTGCAATACTATACCTTAGTGAGAATCATCTCTCTCCAGTAGTTGTTTCGTGTGAAGCAGAATGATTGAAAAAGCTTAATTTATGCGGCCAAAAGGTCAGCACACTGTTTAACCAATAGCAGTCAGGCAGCTTTTTCTTCTGATGTTTCCTGACTTGCAGACCAGAAAGAGGAGGGGGAGAAAAATGTCAGCTCTCAGGAAAAGTTAATTAAGGGAAAATACCATCAAGTATGATTTCTTTCCTAAACCTTTTTTAACTATTTGTGTCAGCAGTTGGCTTTGTATAAAGGAGTTTTAAATGTATGTGTGTAGCTATAGTGCCCATTTAAAGACTTTTAGTAACCTTGATAAGGCTAATGTCACACAAGGAATTTTATTTGCCATGAAGGGTACCCTCATCTCAAAACATCTTAACTTTTTATTGCTGTGTGCTGCTCAAAATGTAGCTGCAGGCATTTCTAGGTTGGCCCTTCTATTAGTGCAGACACTAAGGGCCTTATTGACTAAAGGCTGAATTGTTGCGTATAGCTCAGAATTCACTTTTGATCACCAGTTCCCTATGTCTGCTTAATGAGCAAACTGCGATGTTGTGAATTTGCATCTCAGGCGACAAAAATAGTCACGATTTTAATGCGAACTTTGCATGTGCGTGCACAAGTATTTAGACTATTGACCAAGTGGTAGAGTCTGTCGCAGTGAATTTGACAAGGTGTAGTGTACTGAATTCACCTGCTTTACTTCACTGCATCAGAGTGGCAAATGGGGGGTTGGTAGCAGGGCTCTACTACGCAATATGAATTAGGGATAAGGTGACATAGAAATTGGTGTATCGTTCACTTATATACAGTTAGTGGAATATGGTGAGGATGACATCACTGTACTTCAGTGATGGAATCCTCATCATTCCACATGACTTGCCATCCTACTGCCATTCAACTGACTTTGTCACGTTTGTGACTGTGTCCATAGCAGTCTACCTGTTTGACAAATCTATCCGCAGCTTCATTAATAAGGAAAAATGAATTTGCAATTACAGTGGAGATGCGACTAGAATTGCAGCAAGGTAAATTCAGCCTTTAATCAATAAGGTCCTAGGGGTAGGGGTGTGTGAGGTAGATTTGTATTTCTTCATCTGTAGAGGCAGGGCAAGAAGAATGAAAGTCTCCCTCTGCTTTTAAATACTGTAACCCCACCTTATACAAGTTTTTCTTCTTGTCTTTAAAGAGGTGTAGGATAGGGATCAATGCTTTATATATTATGTATTTTATAGGTTCAGCAATTGCTTTTTTTTAAATTTTTCTGAGCAGACACACAGAGTATTTCTTACAGGGTCACCCCCCCCCCCCCCCCCCCCCCCAACTTGTCTTCCAGTATTCTTGGTTCTCTGCATATCAGATTGCTATTATATTACTGGTAAGGGAGGAACGGATACGGAACTACACTCTCAAGCCAGGGGGTCAAAAATTCAAGTGGGGCTGCTGTGCCACCTCTATGATCTTAAGAGACAGTGCAAGAGTAGCAGCAGTACTTTGACAGCCAACATCACATGACATGATGTCACAAGCAAGACTGTAGGGTTGGTGGGGAGGTGCTGCATACACAAGTGTATATCGTTGCAACAATTCCAAGGTGCTTATAGCCAGTGAATAAAGTGTTGGGAAGACTTTCCATGGTCTGGGGCCAGAAATTTCCATGGTATCCTGACAAGCCAGTACAACACTGGAAAATAATATTTTTATGTGGACCCCTCTGCCCTTATGCAAACTCCAGCACTGGGGATGAAAGTTAGTGCCCCGGAGGCCATGGAAAGCAACATGAATGCAATTTCACCTGCATTTGGGGGTATTGAATACTTCTGGTGTGCATTATCTCTCTCCAGGTAAAGCTTTTTTATGGCCAAACTAATTCCAAGACAGAAATGTGGCATATTATTACTCACAGCTAAGAATAAGAATTGGCTATTTTAAGAACATGTATTTCCATGCTCTATATATGGAACTGTTTTGTTTAATTTAGATTTACACAGCAGTTATTTCTACAAATACTTGTCAAAGTGTTTGAAGTCAATGTGCTGATTTTTATATTTGCTGATATCTTACTCTACTGAGTAAACAGTAGAAAATAAACAATAGTGTCTAACATTCCTTTAAATTCACTTTATTTTCAGAGCATTGTCAGGACTGCAAATCTGCAATGGTGACCACAACAAAGCACCTCATGACTATTTTTGTAAGCAGTAATCACATAAAAGTTAGACATTTTGTGCTGTGTACTACTTGTGGAAGAAGTCCTCTGACAATGTCCTTGGGAATTAAAATGTCAGCAGTAGATCTTTATGACTAAAGGGGGTTATTCTCTAAAGTCTGAATTGTCTCGTAAAGGTGTGAATTCGCCAGCTAAAGACAGTCGCAATAGACTGCTACTGTCGCAGTTGCAGGTTTATAATAATAATATTGTCACAGTTGTGACTTTACTATGGAAATATTGTAGCAGTTGCAACTTTAAAATTGTTGCAGTTGTGACTTTACAATGAGAGAATTGTTGCAGTTGCAGATTTTCTATGGGAATACGCTGCTTGAGAATTCAACAGTCGAATTCGGACTTAATGAATAACCTCCTTAATGATAAGAGCATCAGATGACCACAGTTAGTTGGGGGAGCTGGTTTAGGGGGTAATTCAGGAAAGTGCGAACTTACCTCGCGATCCTTCGATTCACCTTGCCGAGACTGGTATGCACTCCCTGCTCTCTTGCACGCGGAGATCAGCGAATGCTTTAAAGGTACTTCGGCTCACCTCGCGACCACTCGAGTCGCCTCACGAGACTGGAATACCTTTAAAGCGTTCACTGATCTCCGCGTGCAGGGAGCGCATACCAGTCTCGGCAAGGTGAATCGAAGGATTGCCAGGTAAGTTCGCACTTTCCTGAATTACCCCCTTAGTATTTAGCAGCTCTGGAATGAGGAGCAAAGTCACACGGTTTGACTGTAGAAAACTGACACAGTTTCTACAGTTTGGTGCAGGTATATTTATTAAATGCAATTCATAGAACACCTTTTTTACATTAGGCACTTATGTCTACTACTGTATTAATTATAGTTCAGCATATAGAGCCAAAATGTACAATTTCTGATATTCCCTTCTGTGCTTTAGAGCATTTTGTATGTATGTATGTATAATTTTATTTATAAAGCACCACTAATTCATGCAGCCCCTAAATATGGCAGTTTCACATGAGGTTCTTTTAACACTCACGTTTTACCATTTCATGCAGGTCCCCCATTCACTTACATTACCTATATGGTCCTGTTCAAGAATCCTGCCAGGGACATTTTTCACTACACAATTGCCTTTTGTTTCACTGCCCTTAGAGGCTCATTTACATTTGTTGATCTGTAACCCCTCTACAACTTGTGTAGAGGATGGTGAAAAGAACAGTGGTAAATAAATTCTGAATCAGCAGAATTGTTGCAACAAGTATAAGCAGGACTGAGCAATTTCAATAATATTCCATTTAGTTCAATGGGGTATTAAAGGCAGCTGCAACTGTTTCCATTGCAAGAAAGCTGCAGCTGGCTTTCACATCCTGGCTTTGTGTCAGTCACTGTTGCCAGTGTAAAATAGTTTTATACAGTATATAAGACTAATAACCAAGATTTTTGTAGTAGCTTCAGACTTGATTAAAACAAATTATTACTAGCCTAAAGAGCATAGTCCATAGGCAGATTTATTAATGGGCATAAGATAATTTACTGCTATTCCATCTGTGTTTAAAACAGAGGAGGAAATGTGAGGAAACAGCTTGTGGAGTATTAAAGGGGAACTATAGTCAGATTATATCTTTACACCATACCATAGTAAGAAGTGTTTCTCCCCAGTAGTTGTTTCATGTGACACAAAATGATTGAGTAGATAGCACTAATAAACTCCTGCACCAAGAAATGTTTATGTGATGGGAACTGGCCAGTTTTCCATGAAAAGGTACCCTCCTCCCCACTACTTACTACTTAAGGCCTGCACACAACTCATCTTATCTTCTGTAATCTCCTGCTCCCCTACTTAATTTATGTGGTCAAAAGGTCAGCACACTGCTTAACCAATAGCAGTCAGGCAGCTTTTTCTTCTCGTGTTGTCTGACTTGGGAGAGGGAGAGGAAAATGTCTCCTCTCAGGAAAACTAATTAAGGGAATCAAACGGCATGTATTACTTCTTCCCTGAATATTTTTTTAACTCTTTGTTTCAGCAATTGGCTTAGCATAAAGGAGTTTTATATGTATGTGTGCAGATATATCAGCACTATAGTACTCCTTTAACCCACCTTAGAGATAAGTGTTCAGATTCATATTAAACCAACAAAATCAGACACTCTCAGTTCAAGGCAAATTTGAATTTTCTCAGATTAACCCATACTAGATATGAGCCTATTTAAACCAAATATGAACCAAACACCGATTTGGAATAAAAACTCTTTCAAAAGAGCTTTCTAAAGCTAACTAAATTATATGGTTTAAGCAGAAGCCAAAAAGTATTACAATCAAATGGTGAAATAATCCAACAAACTATCCAAAACATCCAAGTAATCGACAACAAAGCATCTAAGCAGCAAAGAAAATAAAGTTAAAAAACTATGTAACATGCAAGGAAAATAATAGATTAAATGCTTTATAGCCAGGATCATTGTACTGCAAAATGCTGGACACTGTATCCCAGAATGCAGGGGCCTTTCTGAATATTTCTCTAAATTTTCCTGGGGTGGTGGACCATAAACATAATCTAGTCTTAACCTTAAGATTCCACACTTACCCTACTTACATGTAGGGTGAAAGGGCAAAGGTGAGACTTAAAATATTTGCCAACCTGTAAAAGTTAAATATCTGTCTCTAATTACCTGCTCTGACATTTTCTCTTCTGAGTAGTCCAAAATGTCTTAATTGGTTGTTGCTATAATGCTGTTTTCCATCCCTAAAAATAAAAAATACCAGAATTAATTCTACTGGTATCCTTTGACAACAAAACACACTCTCTCCATTGTTTTTATGGCATTTTAGATAAATATTCAGGAAGTACCCAAGAAAGCCCATTTTATAATAGATGACTGTAACCATCAATAAAAAGAAAAACAAAAAATTATCAGGAATTCAGCCAGCATGGTTTCATAAAGGATTGGTCCTTCCAAAAAAACAAATAAGCTTCTACAAGGGGGTAAGTAGTAAACTAGATCAGTATAGTGCAGTTGCTAACATGTGTTAGGATTCCCTTAAACCTTTGTTACTTTTCCTTTACTGTATATACTCGTGTATAAGTCGAGGACAGTATTTGGACCAAAAATTATGAAATTTGCTATGACCCGTGGATAAGTCGAGAGTAAAACTTGGGGTTTTTGTTAGCATAACATAAAAAAACAAACACAAAAACAAGAAAAACAAACCAAAAAAAAAAAAAAGGGGATTGCACCTCTATAATTACATATGCATATAGGTAGCAGTTTGTGGACACAGTTATGAAAGGAGATAGTGAGTTTTTAAGTTGGATTTAGTAGAAGACAGAGGTAGAATAGAAGGGACAGTGAATATTAGGTCAAAATATAAATACCGGTATTTTTTGAGGTTTTCTGGTCCCTCTTTTAAATAATAAGTCTGTCTCTCTGCTGTGCTCGCTGAATGGGTCTGGATGCAGCTGTGTTGGTATAGGTCACATGATCTAGGCCTGCTGCAGTCCGGTCCTAATTCTGTGTAAATGTAAATGTCAATCATATATATGATGCTTCCTCTTAGCCCTGCCCAATTCGACTCGAGAAAGAAAAGTCGGGCTGACAGGGAAACAGACAGTGAGAAATGATATATAAAGGTACATCTATATTTTAAAAAAAGTTTACTTCATTAGTAGAACATAATTCAGTATTTGGGTTTTGAGGTGACAAGGTACACTTTAAATTAATTTGGACACAATGTACCTACTGATTTATGCAAGGCACATAGCTTTACAAGTGCAACCAGTCAGGTAATTACATAGCAGTATATTTAATATGTGTTCATCCTGCGTGACCATGACTGTTCGTGCAAATAGCTTTGCCCTGATTTGTTTTGCCAGTGGCTCATAGCAGTCAGTATGGAATTTTCATGTTCCAATTAGAGAAGGGAAAAAATATATCAGAACTAGTAAAAAAATATGATCTGATAATGGTAATAAAAATGGGGAAGTGCCATATCTGGCGTTAGTGCTAACACTGGCTCAAAAACAGAGCTCTAACCATAACAGCCATTCGGTTCTGTGTGTTTCGTGCACTATTAGTAGCATTTAAATTATGCATGACTATGTTTTGAAATGTCAGTTTATGCTACATAAAATGGCTAAATGCCAAGGTCATGAAGAATTTAATGAGATCTATTCCTTTACTGCAGATTCAATAAAATTGTCTTTATCTACATCTAAAATTAGGTAAAACAAAGAGAATTTGTATCAGTGTTATAAGAAGGTATTGTTG
>WMED01030715.1:0-10055 GCA_019650415.1 Pipa parva | reverse complement strand
TTATACCTCTAATCATATAATACTACAGTACTCATCCCTCTAATCATATAATACTACACTGCTTATACCTCTAATCATATAATACTACACTACTTATACCTCTAATCATATAATACTACAGTACTCATCCCTCTAATCATATAATACTACACTACTTATCCCTCTAATCATATAATACTACAGTACTCATCCCTCTAATCATATAATACTACACTACTCATCTTTCTTACTACTTGATACTAGTTGGTGACTTTTGAAATATGTTTTTAACATTTTCAGCTGGGAGTGTCAATAGATGAATGGCTTAGAAGGAGGCATTTCCATCATTGTTTCTTTTTGCTGATAAAATAAACTGCAAAGCAATAGATGTGACACGAACAACTGTAGAAATTCAATGTGAATACCTGTAAGATAAGTATGGGTGGGATTGTACTGATAAGGGAAAAAGGTGTGAGTGCTGGGGGGGCCAAGTAGGTGTGAGTTTATGGGGGACCTCACCCTGGATAATGGGGGGATATGAAATGTGATTGTGTCCATTGTGCATTCGTCTTGTATTACATTACAGAACATATTTTTGCTTTGAAAGACCAATATAAATGTCATTTTTTATAGTACAAGAATGAAATACAGGTGCATCTGTGCCGTTTCCCTGAAAGGTTAAAAAAGAACTCCAAAATGATGTCTACAGAGTTCAGATTTTCACTTTATTTCTGTTTTTCAGTCAGTTTTATCTGTGGAGGTTCAAGGATCAGAAACGCAAACATTGATCAAAGCACTTCCGAGATGAAACAGTCGATAACGGAACGGGTCTTATAGAGCCGTAAAACTGTGCACAAGGGAGCTAAGTAAAGATGGGCGAGGCTGCCAAGGGAAGGGGAAAGTTGTTCCAATTAACTTGTGTAGTAATTGGCTACTGCCAAAGTTTCTTGCATTTTGGTTGGTGAATTTTACATTCAGGTAATCACTCACATGTGTTTTCCCCAGAATTCCTTTCTTCCTTTGCAGCAATAAAACAGTCACTGCGACACAGGGAAAGCAATAAGTTCTGCTAATTTTAGAGATTGCATTAAACTGCTGTGTGGTCAGAAAGTGCTATGCCCATTAGACTCAGATGTCAGGCTGCCAGACCTAGATCAACCATGTATAACTAGCTGGAAAAAGTTACATCTCGACCCCCTGTTACCAAGTGATTTAACTTGCATTCCATACACCAAGCACTTGCCCCCACCCAATTAAAGGGGAACTATAGTCAAATTACTTCTTTGCATATGCAGTACTATACCTTAGTGAGAAGTGTTTCTCCCCAGTAGTTGTTTAATGTGATGCAGAATGATTGATCAGGCAGCACTAATAAACTCCCACACCAGAAAATGTGTATGTGACATGCTCTGGCAGGTTTTCCATGAAAAGGTACCCTCCCTCAGACATTTTTCCCTACTTACTACTTAGCACATGTACACAAGTCAGCTTTCCCTTTGTAATCCCCTGCATTCCTACTTAATTTATGCGTCCAAAAGGACAGCACACTGCTTATCCAATAGCAGTCAGGCAGCTTTTTCTTCTCATGTTGCCTGACATGCATAACAGAAAGAGGAGGGGGGCGGGGGGAGGAAAATGTCAGTTCTCAGGAAAACTAATTAAGGGAAACAAACGGGAAGTATTATTACTTCCCTAAATGTTTTTTTAACTATTTGTGTCAGTAATTGGCTAAGTATAAATGAGTTTTATATGTATGTGTGCAGCTATATCAGCACTATAGTATACCTTTAATATATATAGGTTTAAATACAGCACCATACACCACCATATCCTATAGGTGCTGCTATGCCGAGTATCTCCTACACACTAGGGAACCCAATGGTAGCTGAACCCCAGCTTACCAATGCATGACCCCCTAAATGGAATGACCATATGTTCATATAACTCAGACTTAAGGGCGAAATTTATTAAAGTCGGAAAAGCCGTTTGCGATTTTCCAAATTTAATAACTCGGGAGAATGCTTTGAAGTTTCTCCCGCTAAGTATCGTGAGATTTGCAGCGTGCGATACTTGCTGTGAGAAACTTTGTTTATTGGATACATACATTATATACATGGAAAGGTAGCTATACTGTATGGCTACCTTTCCATGGATATATTTAATTTTAAAAAGTTTCTCACGGTACTGTAAGTATCGCATGATGCAAATCTTGTCATACTTACCGGGGGAGAAACTTCAAAGCGTTCTCCCGATTTTTTCGGCTTTTCAGACTTTAATAAATTTCGCCCAAAAAGAGGAACAGGGGCTTATTCATCAAAGTAAGAATTCAACCATCAAAGTGAATTCTCGTCACTTTGGGTCTCTTTTTTATGATAGTCCTAAGTTCTCTACTTCTTAATTCACTAAGTGATGGATTCCTAAAAGATGCCAACGATATCAGATGTGGTTTCTTGCATAGTTTAGTGTAATCGGTTATACAGTTGCAGCCTTGCTATCAACTACCTAATTTTCCACTTTGATCTGGCAAAGTAAAACTGGCATATGCAACACAGTATGCCTTGCCAAATTCGATTCCTTAGCCAACTCTGACGCTTGATTAAATAGCTTAATCACCTGTGCGCACAAAAAGTGGTGTGAATATCTCTGTAAGAGAATGCTGAATATGCGAAGATTGGGTAGTGGCAAATAAATGTAAATTCTGACCTTCAAGAGACTTTTTAGACTTTCATGAATAAGCCCATTAATATTTAATTTCTTGATAGACCACGCTGCTGATTGTTCTAGCTTGCCTCCACTAATTAAGGGTCCTAGGGCCTAATTCACCATCCTCCAAAGTGAGGTGCAAAGTGTTCGTCTCACTTCGGAATGACTTAGAAGCGCTCGCTGATGTCCTGCACGCGGGCATCAGCAAGCGCATTAAAGGGATTCCAGTCACGGTGAGGCAACTCTTATGCTCTCGCCGAGACTGGAATCCCTTTAATGCGCTCGCTGGTGCCCGTGTGCAGGACATCAGCGAGCGCTTCTAAGTCATTCCGAAGTGAGACGAACACTTCGCACCTCACTTCGGAGGATGGTGAATTAAGCCCCTAGTGTAAATCTATAAAGTTAAGGTGACATCTGGCATTTGGTCGCAGTGTTGACACATGGTTACAGCAAAATAGCAGTGAACTGCAGCAAAATAAATCTGTGGCAAAGTTTACTGCAACAAAATGCCTCTGGATATATATTGCGCATGCCCAGTAGTTGCATGTGGTCACTATAGACTTCTATTGTCGCAGTTTACTATATTTTGATAATGTTTTAAAGGCATTAATCACAACAGCAACAAAGTGGCAGGTGTGGCCTCAGCCTAACACAGCGGACTCTAGCCATTAGGAGGTGCTCCATGGATTACAGTGGGAGAAATGTTATTTATCCTAAAACAAATATTTTTCTAATAATATTGTTTTTATTTCTCTCCTATTACCTACATAGTTGCTTTAGCTACTGCTTGCATAGAATTCCTCATGCAGGGAATAGTTTTTCTAACATTTCTAGATTTGTGACATTGTTGTAAATCTGCATTGCAGGAAAAAAAAAGAAACTTGAAGGGGCTTATTCATGAAAGGCCAAATTGTCGCATAAAGGTGTGAATTTGCATTTATTCACCATTCCCGATATTTGTGTATTCAGAAAACTCTGTGATGTGGTGAACTCAAGACCAATTAGACAACTTACGACAGTTGCGGACTTACAGAGCACTTTGCAACACTTTAGGCACGCGTGCACAGGTAGTTCGCTTTATTCATCTAGAGTACGTCGGAGTATTAAATTTGACAATGCATATTGTGTCGCATCTGCCAGTTTTACTTCATCAAATTAAAGCAGCAAATTACAGGGCTGGTGACAGGGCCCCTACTGTCTGACTGACTAAGCCACACTATGCAAGAGATGTCTACTGATACAGTTGCGTCTTAACTATGGGAATTCATTGTTTAGTGAATAAGGAGTAGAGAATCAGAGTGTAGCAACTCTAAGTAATGAGAATTCACTTCAGCAGTCGATGTCTCACTTTGATGAATAAGCCACTCAGGGTGTTATTCACTAAGGTGCGACTGTCGAATTCCCAAACAGCGGATTCCCATAGCAAATCCACGACAATTTCCCCATTGTAAAGTCGCAACAATTTTTTTAAGTTAATATTGCAACAATTTTCCCATAATAAAGTCGTAACTGCAACAATTTTCCCATAATAAAGTTGTGACTGCGACAATATTACCATTATAAAGACACGACTGAGACAGTAGCAGCCTATTGCGACTGTCTTTATCTGGCGAATTCGCACCTATACGCAACAATTCAGACTTTGATGAATAATCCCCTCAGTCTTTGTGATTATATCTTGTAAAAAGATGGAAAGTTTGCTATGCCCAGGAAGGATGCTGGAGGTGCGAGAATGACATTTAGTACAATACTGTACTAAACTTGGTGTTATGTGGGGCAGTGCTACTGGCACTCTATTCATTTATATAAGTGGCATTGCTGAACTGTAGATGGGTATTTAATAAGGTAGTTCTTGGTAGGTGCATTTGTTTATTTTGGGTTAACTCTCTGTGAAACTATAAAAAAGTGTGTACATTCTATCTAGCACGTTTCATTGTAGTTTCTGATCAGTTCAGGATAGAGTTATTAAACCTAAGTACGTTTATGATACATTTCGATATGCGGGCTTCTCATAATCTGGGATCTGTGCTGGGTTTTCATCCTTATCCTCCCATCACTCCCTGGGCACCAGTTCATTTGTGAGTTCCGACTCAGGATCTGGAGACGTATGCCCTTCAGCCAGATTCAACATTTACTCTATTATCAGTGATTAAAGGTGCAGATTTCGCAAATCACAGCAGAATGTTTTTATGTTTTTATTCAACTAGAAACAAAGAAATCAGACTGTGCCTAACACAGCTGTACAGCAGACTGCAGGTGGTCAGAATGAATTCTGCCATTGACTTTTAACCCAGAGAACTAACAAACTGAGAAGGATTCCGCTATAGTTTGTTGTAGTGGGTTTTTCTCTTTTTGTCATCTGGGTTTCATAAGGGGTTTAGCACTAGAAGAGGCATAGGATTTGGCCTACCTAACCTTTCCTACACTGTCTCAAAGACAGTCTCTATCTTAGAATAGAAATCCACTGTAGATCCCAGAAATTCCTCAGGTCTTTACTTATTGTGTGTGTTACCTTCCCGTAGCCTCTCCCAGTCTAGAAGCAATTTTATATTTACATATTCAATGAGCGCGAGTACCATAAATTATTATTTTATTACTGGGTAGATGTTCTGAATTGTTTCATTATGATATTGGAACTAGTGCTTGTAGTCAAGCAATTAAACTGAATTTATAATTGGCTAAAAGGACTGTGCCATATGACAAAAAATATAATTATTTCTACTGTAGACACAGTATTATCTTTTGGAAATTTATCACAAATGGAGTTGGAGGGGTCATTGGTTGGTACAGACTAAACTGCTATAAATATGGGAGGGGTTTTATCTCCTTTTCCTACCCCATTTAACATGTTTGTAATTTATTGTCCAGACACCCCCTCTCTGGGTGTCTGGACCACTTGGTAGGACAGGTCATACATTTCTACACAGAGGAACCAGAACACTTACTTGCAGTAAGTAGTCACAGTTATACAAAACCTGTATCATCCTTAGGGAGTCATTACTGCTTGGATTAATAGTCTGGACTGGATATTATCCCACTTCCTACAAATAGGGGTACACCTGTGTTCTTCCCGGGAAGTCCCTACTGATCAGATCACAGGCTGGATTCGAGAAACATCACTCTTCCTACAGATCTGGGGGACACCTGTGTCCTCTTTGGGGGGACATTACTGCTTGGATCATAGTCTGGACTAGAGCATCATGTCTCATCCTACATGCAGTATCTGGGTGCACCTGTGTCTTCCTTAAGGAGTCATTACTGCTCAGATCACAGTCTGGACTGGGTCATTATCCCTCTGTTTGGATCATAGACATGCTGTAACCTGATTCAGTCTGGATCTTTACAGTCTGCTAGAGGAAGCCAGGCTTCTCTCTATTCTAGGTATCACTTACTATGTGCTCCTAACTTATAACTATATCACCTAGAAACAACAAAGGAACCACCTTAGGGCAGTACCCAAGCATTGACTATATCTAGTCTTTGTCTCTTCATGGACTCAGTTCATACTCTTCCTCCACTGCCCAGAGTACTGTCCAACTTCAGTGAGTAATAAATACATCACCAGTAGAGAGATAGATAAACATTTAACTAAAGGGCAGAGGAAGCCTCTCTCTCTATTTACAAGTGAAGCAAATTAGTTTGGAAAGATACTGAATGTTTTGTATTCAGTTTCTTTAATAAATATAGATGTGACTAATATTGTATGGTAAACATTGAGCTGCTAATTTGTTTCTATTTCCTCCAGACCAACACAAAGTGACATTTAGTTTGCAGCATAAACAAATATTTAGATTGTAAGCTCTACAAGACAGGGACCTCCAACCTCTTGAGTCAACCGCAACCTGGCACTTAAAGTGAAGTATCCTTGTGATATTATACTTGTACTGTATAATGAACTTTTCCCATATCTGTATTATATTTGTATTGCTGAATTGTACAGTGCTGCGTAAACTTGTGGCGCTTTATAAATACAATTATACATACTTACTGTTACAATAAAGTATGCATTTTTCTCCCGTAAGTGAAATAACCATATAGAAATATGATTAGTTGTGAAATTATTCTCACATCCACTACAACATTCACAATAACAGGATGAATTTTTGAGTGAACTGACCGTTCCCCTTTAAAACCAAATTGCTGTTCATGTTAATGCACTTTAGAAGGGTTGTGTAAATACCATCACACCCACCACTTTAATGACAACGCCCTTGGCAATAAAGCAGCAGGTGCAAAAACACAGAATTATGGATAGTTCTTCAAGTTCACAACAGAGAAAGGGCAGTGATTACAGTTATGCCAAGCTTTTATAAATGAGATCTGTTGTTTGATATCTGCTAAGGACTTTTCAAATTACCTGTTTTAAGCACATCTTGTATATAGCATTCAAATACAGCATTATCAGAATAAGCTAACGTAATAGCCAATAAAGGTATTCTATTTTGCTTTTTTCCAGTGCTGACACACAGGGCTGAAGTGAATCTTCATCTTAGACAGCAGATCCCTCTCTGCTTCTTCACTTCAAGCTTCATTTGTGGTTTATGAATCATGCGGGTTTGATATTCACAAGGGCTCTAGATGAACAATTTAGGATTGGTTTCCTGAATTTTCAGCCACATCACCTATTTAGGACCTCCAATGGTTTATTTCCTCTTTCAGTTTTAGTTTTGCATTTCGTGATTTTCACCCCTTTCCTATGACTGTATGACTTTCAGCACTTGCTGCCTATCTTGCTCTTATAAATCCAGAAGAACCATTGTTTTTCCATCGGTTCAGTGAGCTTGGAGGCAGGTCTCAGCTGTCTGCGGGCAGGACTTAGCCTACGAGGACACTCTACTGGCGTCATAGGATGTATCATACTGCACTGCACACTGAACCTGCATTTACTCATTGGCAACAGCACTACTCTTTCTGGGACAATACAACCCAATGCTCGCCATTGGTATGATCTTTTAAAGGCGCATGACAAGAGATCACATTGGTAGCGCACTTCCTCTGTTCTTCTGGATTTATACAATTGTGTGGGTTTGAGAGGTTTGCTGCATACCAGTACAGAAAGCTAGAACCACCTCAATGTAAGGCACTGGTCACAGATCTTGAACCCAGGTCTTCCTGGTCACAGGCAGTAGAGGGAATCTTATTCTGGATTGTGGTGTTATGGACTTGGCTCCACTTTGTACATTCCATGTGCTTAGTTGGGATTGAAATCAGCCAATCAGTTTGGGTCTTTCAGAGAGTTTCAGTTTCAGCCAATCTCAGCAAGAGGTTCTGTATATAAGGCTGCCAGTTTCTCTCTGACCTTGCCTGAGCAAGTAGTTACTCATCTGGAGTCCTGCTTGAGGCCTACAGCTGTAATTGCTAGAGCTGTATCCTGCTTCCTGGTAGCCTGCCATCCTGCTATCCTGTACCCTGCTTCCAGGTATCTTGCTGTCCAGTGTCCTTTGTTGTTGAACTCTATAGTTGCCATCTAAAGCTACCACATGGAGAGGTTTCCCTGGGGGCTGTGACCTGTGGGCATTCCGCCACAAAGCCCAAGTTCCCTTGAGGGAACCACTGGTGAAAACCGGGTGTCCATTAGATTCCGCACCCCAAGAGGATCTTATTCCAACTTCCACTGGACAGTGGACCCACTAAAATTCCACAATCATAACACTCAATCACTGTGCCAAAATGGCATCCATAATACCAAGGCTGATTTTTAGCATGAAACCATGTCACATGACTTGCAATTTACTTGTAGCAATACTGTGACTCAAGTAAATTGCAGGAAAATACTTGGATTTTCCCAGGGGTTGGATAAGGGGCTCCAAATATTTTAGAAATTCTGCAGTGCACAATGCACTACTTCAAGACATACATTTTATCTCAGGACATTTGAGAGGTTCTAAGTAGGGATAACTTAAAAATATAACCAGAGATGGTCTGCAAGCCCATGGGGGATGGGGGTTTCAATTAAACTGACATTATCACAACTGGAATAAAATGGATGAATGTTCATAAATGCTTAACATCAAGATACATCTATAATAATATAATGTCTGTTTTAAGGACTGCATTATGGGTTCTCCATGTTTAAAGTTCTAATAAATAGTGAAAATGTATTACAAACTGGAGAAAGTGAGTTTTTGGTATCACTAACTGTTGCACACTGTACCTTTACAGCAGTCTTGGTAGCGACACAGTTAAATACACATTTACATCATCTTCTGCTTTGGAGGTTGCATGATGAAAAGGGTGTGGCCTCTTTTTCATGTTTTGAAGAAGCGTCACAATTAGAATAAAGTTTGTGATGCCCATTGCTAATACTCACACTAATCCCTCCTTCAGCCCGCACCCATTCTATTAACGCTCTTACAATCTCGGGCCACTCTAAGGCAACTCAAGTGGAACTACTTAAACTGCCTAGTGCACATTTTTTGAAGGCTGCACAGAAGTTGAGTGAGCTTTTAGCAGTGCTTGTACTCTTAGAAAGATGTCATGGACCATAGCCAAACTCCCAGAGTGCATTAGTGGGAACAGCTGCATTGAGGTTTAGCCAAGGCTAAAACTACTGCACTGTACAACCCTTCCCTAATAGACTGATCCAAACACCCTGCATGCCAGCTAGATCAGTGTGTGTTAGATAAACCCAGGCTTAGCATCTGCAGCTTTACTTGTCTGTGCTCTAAATTGCATTCATCCTTTATTGTAATGTTAGAAACAGCACATGGCTGAGAGCTGTGGATTTTTTTTTTCTGTTCATCCCCAGATCTCTCACTTATATATAATCGCATTTTATTTCTCAGGGCATTGTCAGACAAAGAATTTTGATGCGGACAGTAAAACACGTCCCATTGATTTCAAAGGTGACAATGTCAAAACCATCTTGCCACTTTATGCAAAGCGATAACCATGACAAAATGCATTTGGTGACTGTTTTGTGCATTTTTTTACCCACTCTGCTATTTTGTGGTCCCACTACTTACAATGGGAAGGGCTGTTGTCTGGCCACATTCTGATGAATAACTTGCTGGTAGAGGCTGTAACGCTGACTGCAACTTTCTGTCTGCTTCTTCCTAGGAAGTCAGTGGTGTCTGACAGGACACTGGTGCTCTCCATTAAGTAACAAATACAATAGTGTGGTCCTAGTCTCATACAACCCTACTGGTTTACTATTCAAAATGACCAGCTTTTAAACAGTTCTTTTTTTTGTCAAAACAATTGATCATTTTTAGCCATATTTTTAGATGTGGCTGTGCCTTTCAGTTATAAAGATAGCCTGTAATTTAATTTTAAGGCAGAACTAATGTGTTTCACTTTGTCCTTGAACTGGGTTTTTTTTTTTTCTTTAACTGATTAAAAATAGTGTACCTCCAGGGCCAAGTTTTTTTTTG
>WMED01030714.1:0-10055 GCA_019650415.1 Pipa parva | reverse complement strand
ACAGACAGACAGACAGATAGATAGATAGATAGATAGATAGATAGATAGATAGATAGATAACACTTTGATCCTAGATAACACTTTGATCCTATTTCACCCCTTTAACCTCACATGTAAAAATAGTGAAGCTTCTGCTCTTCTTGGGATTGAATTTATCAGTCCACTAGTAAATGGGATGCAGTTTTATTTAGCGCTATATTCCAGGAGGAGTTTTGATGGAAGGAAAAGGTTAATGATACATTTACTTAGACCTCTGTGCTAGACACCCTGTCCTTGGGAAAATGCTACGCGTGCAGCACACTTCACTTTTTAATCCATGAACAGATACTGGTTTCTCCTTTCCTTTGCCATATTTAACATAAAAAGAACTTTATTGTTGAAGGGTCTTTGCACTGGAATTGGAGTATTTTTTTTTCTTTTTCTACTGACCTTTTTCTCCATAATCCTTTGCATTTGAGCCTTGCACACTGACATCATTAGAAAGGCAGCTGGTGCATTCTACCGTTAATGTGGGGCAAAGTGACATAATTATGAATAAGCTGTTAAAACATCTGTTTGGGAATTACAAGGAAAAAATAATGCTAACTAAATAAGTTAAAAATATGTCATTCAGAGATGAGCTGTAAAATATTAGGCATGCTTTCATATTCAAAGCCATACAGCATATTAGTGGCTGCAATAGATGGACTTAGAGTATCTTACATTGTTGCTATGTAGGCATTATGGGAAATGGAATTTTAAGGGTATGTACTGAACAGTCAAGTATAACACAATTTGAACAAAGAAGACACAGGATCTCACTTTGAAAATTGAGAATAGTATCCAAAATTCATAGTGCAGTGAACCAACCAAATCAAAGCGCTAGTGATATAGGGCTTGGTCTCACAAGGGGCCCTACAACCCCAGGACCCTAAAGTGCCAAATCCCCCCGGGAGACTGGCATGGTCCACAGACCCCTCGAGCCAGAGGCTATCAACGAGAGTAGTCCTAACCTCCAGATTTGCCCTTCTGTTTTGCCCCAACATGGCGCCATCTCCCACTGAAAACCTTTTCCCTCACAGAAACAACAAAAAAGCTGTATAAATGAGCCAAAACACAGACCCGTATACATCGGGATAATGCCTAAGTGTGGATAAAGAGTTTGATTAATGAAAGAGGAAGTGATTGGTGCATGTGCCAGTCAAATGGTTCTTTGGGCCTCTAGTTTTGCTACTTCCTCCAATTCCCATATTTAAACTCTGTAACAGTGTGAATTGTACCTAATAATTCTGTGGACTGTTGCAGACTGCAGATGACCTCTCTATTGATTCAATTTGCATAACATTTGGGATAGAGCTTCTATAACAGCTACCAGTTAGGTTGGTGGGGGTGGGATTTGATTGAAATGTTGCATGTTTGGGTGGAGGGGGGGGGTGTGGAAATATTTTTTATGCGAATATTCACACCCCTTTATTATGTCAAGTGAATGACACTACCCATTTTATAGGGTCACTGGAAAATGGAAATACAACATCTACTAGGAAACGTTACTTATTCTTACAAGGATAAGTCACACTTATTCATACAAATACATAAAAAATAAAACTTAGCATGCATGTATAAATAAAATACATATCTTAAGTAAATTATCGTAATACTGTACTTGTATGATAGAATTATTTTGGTTTTTTTTTTGGTAAATTTCAGTAAAATCATAAAGGAAATACAAACAAACAAACAGGAGTTACTGTATACAATTCTATAAAATGTTAAATTTAAGATAGACTTCTTTCAGTTCTGTCGATGACTTGGCATCATAAACTGTAAATGGTCACACTTTACTGCAACACCGCCAAATACAATGCCAACAGGAAAAGCATAACATATGTATGGAGAGAAGTAACATTTGCTTGGACTCAGGACAGTCTGGGTTTGATTCAAATCTTCCTCCTGGGATACACTTTACTGCAACCTTTTCAGAGACAGTGCCAGTAGGCAAGCAGCCAGTCCCCAAACCCATGTCTTTTACAATGTGTAAGATTCATTTTGTGTCTTTCTGTCTTGGGATGCAAAGTGATTTCACAGCAATTACAACAGCAATATTGGGTTGTGCTAAGTATACTGAGACACAAAGAAATGAAATCACACTGCCAAGATCACAAGGGCCTGTCACTGGAATATGAACCAGTGTTTCCACTTTCATAATTATATTATATGGACTAAGCTCTTGAAGCAAATCTTTCTCCAGCGATAGAAGTGTCAATTAGCTTTAACTCAATGGACAGAGAGTGATTCAGTCTGGGTAATTCGAAACCATTAACTGCCTTTTTTTTATCTTGTACAATAATATCCTACAAATTCCAGAATCCACTAATTATCCCCAGTTTGATCCATAGTTGCTATTTCTAACAATAATGGATTTTGCACACTCTTGATCTGCTATTTTATTGCATAGACAAGCATGATATATGTACAAAGAATGGCTCACTAACTCTAAGCATACTGGGTTACATTTCCCACCTTGAGCAGGGCTGTTTATCACTTTGTGTTTAAGGTGCTCAGATTTATGGTGTTACCTCTATAAGACAAGGTCTTGGTGGAGGACATTTATGTTTATCATACAGTACATTCTGTAAAATTGTTGTCTACTACCAACAACCAATGTGTTGTATTAAGAACATTGGTGTTAGCATTCATAGCCCCCATCATCTGGGGTGCTGACCTAAAGTGGTCTGCTTCTAAGAGCACAAAGATGCCCTTGACCTACTAATTTTCTGCACTTAATAACAGTATCTCATCATGCTGAAACTACTTTAAGGATAGACTATTACTGGAGCTACATGCGAGTTATGCTTGACAGGCTGGCCAGGATCTAAAACAGTAAAAGAGTGTATTGATGATCATTTGTATACAAAGCATGTTCTCCTTCAACTTACTGGAGACTAACACAGATGAGGTTTGGTTTGGAAAATCTTATTAGGCTGATGTTGCTGGAAATATTTAGAGAGTGGTTTACCTGTGTTTGCCATGAACCAGTGCAGCCAACTGAAGAGGCTTCCCAAAAGATGGTCTTCTAATGCTTTGCGACTGGCCAAAATTTATGCTGTAGGGAGCATGTAGGACATTATCCTGTGACTGCATTGAATTTTCTTTTATTTCCCTATGTAAAATAAAGTTTCTCATAAGCTTGATTTGTTGATTATTTCTTTCCTTTGGGAAAGGCTTATTTGTATCTGCTTCCCAAAATGTGGTTTCCTACTTGTGAAAAAAAATTATCCATATGAAAGAGTTTCATTGGAGCTTCCTGGAAGTGGCGACTATTAGTCTTGCTAGTAACTAAGGGGCTAATTCACCATTGTGCGTAGTGCGCTGCAAAGCCTTCGGCTCACTTTGCACATGGTGTTATGCGCCCGCTGATGTCTTGCACGCGGACATTAGTGAGAGCATTAAAGGAATTTCAGTCTCGGCGAGAACACTCGATTCTCCTCGCCGAGCAGTCAAATCTAGTGGGAGGATTGCTTGAAGACTTTTACAAAGTGCATTTCAAGATATCCCCCCTATCTAATTGAATCTTCCACTGCGGGCCCACATTTTGAGAGTCCCAATCCCTTAGCAAATGATGCTTGTAACATAAACACAGGTTAAACTGACAGTATTCTAAAGGACCAGGATGTGTGTTATCTGTTACATCCTTTTTGATGAGACAATTGAGCCCATGGTTGAAAGTTACTATTTTAAATTTGGAAAACTGATTGGCATATTTTGTCTCCCTATCTGAACCAGTGGTTCTGGGGGAGCTTCCTGGAAGTGGTATTTAAAAGACTTACCAGAACTCACATGTGGTATTCTAAGCCAGTAAAAACTAGTGGAAGATTAGACTAATTTTCATATATTTCCTAAAGTGCATAGTCTTGTGACTACATTACTGTGCACTTAATGGTTATCTACCTATGTACATAAAATAAAAGTTCTGCTAAGGGCCCCCTTATGGAGCCTCAGAGCAAGAGGCCAAAGTTCTTTGTAGATGAGGTCTTGTACATCACTATAGAACAAGATTCTGAATTTAATAAAGACCAGAGGGCACTGCAATACATACACTCATTTTGTATTTTGAATTTATTCATTTTTTCCAGTAAGCTTCAATTTTATTAAAATATTGTTAGTTGTCTCTCCTGGAGCTTCTTTCCAGATGAAGAACTCTGTTCTTTCTCAGTACTCTCCCATCTGAATTAACAGGCTTAGCCTAGAAACCATCCGGAAAAATTATGTCAACTTCCCCTTCTAGTTGAGGCAATTGGTTCCCAATTCCCATACTGTTAATTTAATGGTATTGTTACTTCCTTTACAGGAAAGTTACCACCCTGGCTATAAGTACTGCATTCATTCAAAAGCTGTCCACTTCAGAAATGCAACTGGATAAGACCATCTGGGTGTTACAAGAGCCATGAAATCCCATGGACCTAAAAAACAATAATTGCCATTGGTCAGCGTGTCAGTGGGAAGATGAAATGTCTTTTTTATGATCCCAAGAATCCTTTGTTAGATTATAATGGTGGCACTTGTAACCCTAAAGTCTAACTAGAAGTCAGCGCCAAAATGAACAAAGAAGAGAGAGAAACGAGTGGAAAAATGTCATAATAAATTAAAAAGTCTGGTGTCATGTACCAATTCATTTAATAAATGTGTTAGGTTACAAAGGGGAGTAAAGAACTAGTTAAAAGCCAAATGCCCATTCCTGTAAAGTCAAATGACTAAAAACAGGCAGTGACCAGGGCCTGGGGCACTGCAGCACATATGCTGATAGACTAGTGTTTGGGTATGAAACGGTTAAGGCTTTGTTTCACTGATACATTATTAATCAGAGTTTTTATTTGTGTTAAAATCTCTTCCTCCCCCACACAAACATCAGGTACAAAATCAATTAGTCTTCACTTACTGTTTATTTTCTTCATCAGACTGAATTAAACCTATGTTTCGCATACCAAATGTTTTCATTGCGTGTCTCTCTCATTCAATATCTGATTATATATATGTATGTACATATTGTACATCTATACACACACAAAAACAAGCAAATATGTAGTCTCACTCCAAGTAAAAGTCCAAATTGTCCTTGAGAAAGGTGACAAGAGAGCTTCAAAAGATTAATGCTTTAAAGAAGAACTAAAGTTTATTTGTATTAGTGTTGATTCTTAAAGGAGAAATATAGGCTTTGTTATATCAAGGGGTGCTTTGCAAAGGGGAGAGAGGAGAAACTCATCGAATGATGATTTAAGCTAACACTGCCCTTGTACTTTGTACTTTGTCAGTCAAGGACTCTTTGACTTTGTACTTTGCCTTGACAGGGGCCACAATACTCTTCACTTCCTCTTACTGTCAGTTTTGAAGAATAGAGCAAGATCAGTAGCACATTTATAATGAAACTATAGTTCTTCTTTAGAAGGCCATTTTGGGGTGGGGTGGGGGGAGGCAGATGGGCACCACTGTGTTGTAGGAGTTTCAGAAGAGTGTTGGTTTCTGGGGAGTGCTGGGTGACTAGGGCAACACACATCTAATGCAGTCTAGAACACGGGATGGTTCCTTCAGGCAAGGTCCCAGTTCCTTACTAAGCAAGTCTCCTGTCATTTTCTTGCTAATTGAAGTCAGATTGCAGATTTACTTTCATACCAAAGCAGGATACAAGTTGTGAAACCTTGGAAAGCAGTGTAAAATGGACGACCCAAAGTTGCACCAATGAGGAATAATGAGGTTGGTCCCTTCAGTCTGTTCTGGATCCAGCAATGCTCTTAGTGATTTGGCTAGTAAATTAGAAAATGATATGTCCATGACTTCATACCCTTGAATACCCCAAACCCTGTTTATGGATTATCCAAAGGAAATTAAATCCCCCAATCTGCAATAAAGGGGGAAAGGACATATCTCTATTAACATACTAACCCCCTTATGTGTGTTTTGACATAAGTACACTTCTATTGTGTTGTGTTGGGGGCGGGCATTCCATATCTTCACTGCCCTTAATGTAAAAAACCTGGAGGTGAAACCTGCTCTCTTAGGGGGTAATTCGCCATTGTACGAAGTGAGCTCCGAATCCTTCAGCTCACTTTGCACAGACTGTTATGCGCTCGCTGATGTCCTGCACGCGGATATCAGCAAACGCTTTAAAGGGATTCCAGTATCAGCGAGGCGACTCGAGTGCTCTCGCCGAGACTGGAATCCCTTTAAAGCATTCGTTGATGTCCGCATGCAGGACTTCAGCGAGCGCATAACAGTCTGTGCGAAGTGAGCCGAAGGATTCGGAGCTCACTTAGCACAATGGTGAATTATCCCCTTAATCTCAATATGTTACAACCTTGTGTTGTCTGGGATTATTTTATTTAGAATAAGATGTTCTACATAAATAAGATCCCAGTGCTTTAAACAGAGACAAAAATCACATTTGCCTCTCACACACAGACAAGGACTAGTTTGGTTAGATTCCATTTAACTTACCAGCATGTCTTTGGACTGAGGAAGGGATCCAGAGCACACAGATGAAGCCAACACAAGCATGGAAAGAACATACAGACTCCATGCAGATGATCCCTTAGTCAAATGCCATTGTATATAATTATTGAAAGCATAAATTTAATACTTTTATTAAGGAATAACTGAGACACAATGACTTTAACAGGACCTGAAAAACAGAACTGTCCCATGGAATCTGGTACACTTGGGAGGTTATGATATGAGATTATAATAGGAAAGAACTGTATATATGTATTAGCAATATAAATCTTAGGAAAGAACTGTATATACTGTATGTATTAGCAATATAAATCTTAGGAAAGAACTGTATATACTGTATGTATTAGCAATATAAATCTTAGGAAAGAACTGTATATATGTATTAGCAATGTAAATCTTTTTGCATCTTAAGTTAATGTCTGAGTTTAAATACTGTACATGTATTATGTTCCTTAGAATAATAGAGGCTTATTCCTTCTTTAACCATAAGCAGATGTGGGAACTTGCTGGGTTTCACCCAGAAACTCCTGGTTTGCAAAGCAAACATTGGGTCTTTGGGGAAATGCAGACAGTTTTGAAGCCTCCGAATAGATTATGAATCCCCACCTCTCCCCACAAACCCTACCCCTTCTGCTAAAACTAATCAATTAAAATAACCTCATTGGATTGCCAATGCTTATCCTCTTCCCCAAATAATTCAATTGCCCCATTACACCCTGCCCCAGTGACACACTTCTCATCATAAAACTACACTCCCATGGGACTCTGGGACAGGCACAGATGCAGGTTCCCAGGTATGACCATTAGGATGGAATTAAAGCTCATAATGATTTCACAGGCACCAATCAGACACTTAGTTAAATATTTTCTAATGCAGTGAATCAGAGGTTAATGTTGATTGGTTGTTTTGAGTTGTAACAGGAGTACAAATTAACAAGAATTTTATTATTTTTATACACAGAGAGATTGGCTGATCTGTTGCATGATATAGTTATGTATTTCTATAATAGCAGGAGGCAAGAGTTTACTAGCATTATGGATATAGAGGATTGTTAGAGTGGTGTGCATCTATTTAATAAAGTGTAATTTAGATCCTACATAGGAAGCTGTGGGCAGGATGGGGGAAGAGTTAGAGGTCAGATCTCATACTGAGTATAAGGACACACAGGATATGCACTACGCTATATATAGGACCTGCAAGTTCTGATCAATACAGAGTGAAATTAACGCTGCACTCCCACCGAGCGCGGGAGACAGCTCGTGGACGAGACACGGGACAGATCGATTTTCAAATGTATCATGTGGAATATATAATCTATTTTCTATTCAAGGCTTCCTGGTGAGGAACACTGCAGATAATATGTCCTCTGGTACCGCAGGGGTTACATTGACCACTAAGGTTAATGCTCTATGTATAGTGATGCTAAAATACACATTTTAGATTACCACACCACAGGTGAATCCGAAGTTATATGGATTTTGTTTTTCCTGACTTGTTGACTGATCATACTTTAAAGGGTTCTGGTGAATATCGGATTTGATTTGTGGTTCAGTTAAATCCAAAGTTATTATTTTGCACTATATATTAAGGCTCTGGTTAATCCAGAAGGGAAAATTAGTTGGCAGATTACTTTTTGAAAATCTATGAGATCTTTGGTAATGACATGATTGTTTAAAGGATTGGACTAGCCCTCCAGAGCACCAGAGGATCCTCCTGTGGGTCCCAGCAATGATGGGCCCAGGTCTTTACCCAAAATCATAATAGGACCAGGAATGAATAGGAAGCAAAGCAATGTTCTTTGAAGCTGATTTATTTTTCAATTTATCATTCTGGTGTGTGTGTGTGTGTGTGTGTGTGTGTGTGTGTGTGTGGACAGAGAAACTTTTGTGCGTAGGTGATTGGCCCTATGGATCAGCTTCTCTGGTATGTCAGTCTGACTCTGTATGTGTGATGAGTCCTCTAGACATGCACCGACAAGCAGCACAGAGAATCGTGAAGGAGGTATGTTCATAAACGGCATCTGTCTTCGAATGGTCAGCGACGTATTACGACAACACAGCATGCACCAAAAATGTCTATTTTAAGGGACCTGTGGTAGTATCTGGAGCTTGGTTCTGGTATCAATACCACTGGCGTTATTGTGTTTCTGGTTTTCTGAATTCAGCTACATCGCCTTACCATGATTCCTGCCTCCTTCTTTGTCTTCTGATTTGGCAACTGAAGTACTCCAGGACCTCTTGCCTTCTACTCCTGCTTGTCTCCTGTTCCAAGTCCAATGAGTTTTCCAGTTGAGTTGGATGCAAGAGCTCCCAGCTCTGG
Source organism: Pipa parva (assembly GCA_019650415.1). NCBI lineage: Eukaryota > Metazoa > Chordata > Amphibia > Anura > Pipidae > Pipa > Pipa parva. The sequence continues at coordinate 1,252 of WMED01030714.1, read as the reverse complement.
TCGTTCTTGATATTGCCATTCCAATAAAAATAACATTTGGTTAACTCCGCCCAGAATTTGTGTTACAGCCAATGGGAATGTGATGGAATATGATAGGATGGTGATGTTGTAATAATCTGGTAAAACCAGAAATTAGTTATATGGTAAAAGCTGTAACCTACAAAAGGAATGAAATTACCCAGCTGCACATTCCCTGTCTGTAATGGACATTAGGACAGTTTCTTGCCATGCTGTCAGCTATCTGATATAAAACAAGCAGAGGTCAGGGGAGGCAGACCATTCAACAATTTGCAGATATATTACTTATCATAGAGGGCTTGATGCCATGTGTATACCTGAAGAGTGCAGGGATACACATAACATTGTAGTGTTCTAACAGCGCAGGTATACACATTGAGGGGGTTATTCACTAAGGTGCGAATTCGACTGTTGAATTTTCAAACAGCGGATTCCCATAGCAAATCCACGACAATTTCGCTGTTGTAAAGTCGTGAAATTTTTTAAGATTAAGACAATTTTCTCACAGTAAAGTCGCGACTGCAACAATATTCTCATTATAAAGATATGACTGCGACAGTTGCAGCCTATTGCGACTGTCTTTATCTGGCGAATTTACACCTATACGCAACAATTCTGACTTTAGTGAATAACCGCCACAGTGTTCTCCTGACATTTAAGACACTCGTATGCCCGTGCATTCCTCAACGTCAACAGCACTCCTCCCAAAGCAACCAACTTATTGTGTACTCCAATACTGCCCTTTCTCGTCTTAAACCATTTTCTCTCTCTGCCCCCCACATCTGGAATTCTATTCCCCTTTATCTTCACCAGGAACATTCCCTCTGCACTTTTAAAACCAAACTGAAATCCTTCCTTATGGAGCAGTAGCACTATTTATATGTATATATTTTATTTTTTCCTTAATTATTTATGCTTATTATATGTATTTATTGACCAATGTTTCAACACATTGTTATTAGCACTTATTACCCCTCTATCTGTGTTTGTAATGTCTTCCTTCTGCCTAGATTGTAGGCTCTATGGGGCAGGGATCTCAACCTCTTGTGTCAACCACAACCTAGCACTTAAGGTGTTGTATCCTTGCGATATTTTACTTGCATTGTGTAACGTACTTTTCCCGTGTCTGTATTATATTTATATTGGTGAATTGTACAGTTTTGCATAAATTTGTGCACTTTATAAATAAAATTATACAAACCCCAAAATCAGAAAAGTTGGCACGTTGTGTAAA